>PGFW01066934.1:0-13254 GCA_003123925.1 Haematobia irritans | reverse complement strand
AAATGGAAATTGATGATGATGATGGACGATGATGTTGTTGTAATCCTTTACTATAAAAAGCCAACAACATTGTAGAGATTAACATGATTGTATTGTAAGTTTTACATGGTTAGTACCATAGGAAACTTACTAGTCATTTGATTATTGTGGTTTTTCAATTCCTTTTGGCATCCTTATCAAGGAAACCAACAGAATAAACATAGGAAAGTGCAGGGGGGGGGGGAATGGAAAGAAACTTTTTTGTATCGGATCTACTATCAAATGAATAACTCTGTGACACCACGGCTGCCTGCAAATAATTATGTGCTCGAATATGACCAATTTTATGCACAGACTTTTGCTTAGTGACACATCACCACATGACAGAAACATCCAGGCAGCCCCCACCTACTACACTTGAGTTCACACGCACACAAAGCTTGACACACCGGTTACAAAAGAAATTGACAAACCCGACAAATCCTTGAGCAAATCCCATATCCGGGCATTACAATGCAATATCGAACGAACAAAGTACTTGCCCCAAAAACGCCAGAGTAAGAATGAACTCTAACAATTGTCTGTCCCATAGGAATGGAACGATAGTTTTCCCATGTACCCTCCCGATTGGCAGAAAGTGGGGAAGGTAGGAAGAATATGAGCCCAAATGGGATGTAAGGGACATAGTATGCTTGTTACGCGAGTGTATGGAACACTTGTCATGTTTGAAAATTTGTTAAACTTGTAGATATACATACGACATACTGACAAAGTAAATCATAGTTGTAAAACAATTGTTGCAAATAAATGTATTCTACATTTGTTTTATGTTTTATCTAAAATATGTATATGAGCATATGCGAGTTTTTTTTTTTTTTGAAAGTCATTTAGCGATCTTAAAATGATATGCTGTGCCAATGACACCAGTGACATTTTTAGCAAAGTTCTGCTACTATTATTCCTTTAGGATTTAAAATCTGATACCAAATAGATAAAAAATCGTAAGTCATATTTCGTATACTCAGCATGACTGAGTACATGTCAGTCAACATACAACACATTCAGAACCATCATATTCGCCCAGTGGACATGGAGGATATTAGAGGAATGTTATACTATTTTGAAGTAAACAATGTAACTATTGTAGCCTTTTGATCGAACTGGATATATTTTGGTTTTAAAATTAAAAGCATCCACTAATTTGGCATATTAAAATCCTTCTCCAGGTATTCAATGTGAAGACCAAGCCTTCTGGATCCAATCACCCCGGAAAATCTTTGTTTTCTTCGATGCATGTCTTTTAGACCGTTTTTATTGTTTCGGCTGTTACGTGGTCCAGGGGATCCATAATTTGTCAACTGTCTGGAAACGACAGAAAAATAGCAGAGAAAACAAGTATATACAGCAGTAAATTCGGGCCGCGGCCGCAATCTCTTAAATCCCACCACCATGAATCAAATATAATAGTTTACTTTGAAAACTCATCGTCGTAGCGGCGTTTACTTGTAATATATACACACAAAAAAATTTTTTTCTGATTCAACATGAAATTAATTGGATCAATTAATTTTTAATTGAAATGTCTTCAATCATAGAAATGATAGTATCAATTAAAAAATTAATTGACGAGTCAATTAAAAAATTAATTGTATACTATTAATTTGTATGATGATTTTTATTTTCAATAAACAATTGTTGATTCAATTAAATTTTTATGAATATTTTTAAAACTCAATTAAGATTTTTAATTGGAAAAATTTTCGTCCAATTTTTTTCTGTGTAGCATTTTAGCGGCGGTGATGATGTCAAATCTTCTCCCAGCAAATCAGTTCCAACCAGTACGCTTCCCGAAGAAAAAATAAAGATTTCTAACCTATGAAGACCAGCTCAGATTCTGGATTTATTGAGAACCCAGTTTTGTTTGAGTTTAGAGAAATCATAAACATATTCGTGTATATTGATGAAATAAACGCCTTGATTTGAAGTCCTAAAACTTAAATTCGAGTTAGCGTCTATCATGGGGCTATACCAAAAAAACATCACCACCTCTTTATGTTCCTCAAATACCTCTAGAATTCCACTTTCAGGACGATATTTGGTGAAAACTCGGATGTCTAGAAGCCCAAGAACTAAAGTCGGGAGATTTCGGTCTATATGGGGGCTTTATACCAAAATATGACCAATAGGCACATTTGCGACAAACCTATTGTGATCTTAAAATACCTGTAGAAATATATAAACAATATGGGTCTATGAGGGTTATACCAAAAATTGTTTCGATACAACCTCAATTTCGGCACACATATTTGGGCCGTCCCACATACCTCTAGATTTCAATTTCAGCAATCGGGTAATAAATTACAGTTGATAGAAGCCAAAGTGCCAAATTTCAGACGATAACGCAATTATTGAAGGCTGTAGGGTGATTACAACAACAGACGGACATGCTTATATCGTCTTCGGAATTTTCTCCCTGATCAAGAATATATATACTTTTATATAGTCGGAAGTCGTATTTCGATGTGTTACACACGGAATGACCAAACTTATTACACCCCCATCACCATATCTATTGGTGGTGGGTATTTAAAAATCATAACTCTAAATGGATAGCGGGGACCCTTTTAGAGGATTAATATTCTGAAAAAACGTGGTGCGTCGACAGCATTTTATGCCAAAAAAATTTTGTGGCAGGCCGCGATCGCAATGGACACGCGAGAGGAAGGAATAAAGATAACATTTTGCTCTAGCAGATAAAACACGCGAGAGAAGGAATAAGATAACATTTTGCTCTAGCAGCATAATCACTTACTTTACTTCCTTGATGCAGTAATAAAAACTTAGCGTAACAATTTAAAGTTCACTACTATAAAGCATGGGATTGATGAAACCTACTTTGAGCACCTGCCGCTCATCTACTTCTCGAGCTCATTCGAGTAATCGGGGTGAAAATCTACGTAATTTCAAAATCATATGAAACACGTTATTCTATCAGTTTTAAAATCTATGTTTAAAATTCCCTCTAAATCTCAAACAAAAAATGATTTTTATTAATCCAGAAAAATCCAGTCTTCATATGAGCATCTACACCCTCAAAAAAATCGCTTCTGTAACATATACCCCAAACACATTTTGCTTGAAACATATATTTTTTTCCGGATTGGTCCAAACAAAATATTGTTTGTATTGTTCAAACATATTTTGTTTCACCTTAGGGCATTACACTTGTAGAAAAAAATTTTTAATGACATTTTTCTTTGTGTGGATATATTTTTTTAAGACGCAATTGGTTACTTCCATTATTTTACTCATTTTCTAAACACATATATGTTTAGGCTATTCTTTAATTAATAATATGTTTGCATCTATAGCATATTATATTTAGATATATTTTATGTCACAAACATAACTATTGTTATAACATATTAACATATATTGTTTCCAAACATGTTATGCTAGTTTATAAACATTATGTGCTTGCACTTAAAAATATTGTGTTAAAAAATTTGAGTTCCAAACATATAATTTTTACACCCAAACATATGAAAAACAGTCTTCTTCGTCCGTGTATAAATTTGATTCGGGAAGCGTACCTATTGAATTTATGTGAGTAAGAATCTATGGTGAGTATTTATGATTCGGCTCGGCCGTATATACTTGTTCAATCTTCTTCCTTACATATAGTATGTCATAGGATTTATCTTCCTCATTTTATAGATATGAGTATTTATCCATCAATACATTGACTAATGTCAAACAAAAAACTTTTGTTTTGATAGTATGACAAAATAATAGCCAATTGCACATTTACATGATATTTGTGACTTGTATGTGGGTATTAAATCACTATATGTGTGCGGATATGAGAGAACCAGAGTTTGGTTGAATCTCACATAGACAATAGAATATAGCATAGACAATAGAATAACATATACACAGATGATCCACTTGTCTCTTTAAAAAATGTGTCATTTCCAAGCATTAATTTCGGTGGATTTGCTTTTGTGTTGTTCGTAAAGGCATGTTCGCCTCAAAATTAAATTTCGTATTCGCCAGTTTCACAATTCAATTCACAATTTTTTGTTCAAAATTATGAACTTACTTCAATATATTAATTTATTTATAAATCCTCTGGTGCATCATAGACGTTTCTAATTTTTGTGTAAGTATTTGCCAAACTTACAAAAGGAAAACGAAAGAGAATGTAAGTGTTTGCTTCTTATTTCTTCCTTTTATTCTTAATCTTTCGGAACTATAAAGAGAAGAAAATAAGATGCCACACTTACATTCTCTTTCGTTTTCCTTTTTGTTAGTTTGCAAATATTACACCAAAATTAAGAACGTCTATGATGCACCAGCAGGATTTATAAATTAAATTAATATACTTAAAAGTTCATATCTTGAACAAAAAATTTGCTTGAATTGATAATTGTGAAAAAACCGCAAAATACGAAATTTAATTTTTGGCAGCATTGCTCTTTACGAACAACACAAAAGCAAATGCACGAAATTACTGTTGGAAATGACATATTTTTAGGAGAGACAAGTGGTCATTCTGTGTATATGTTATTTCTATTGTCTATTGCTATATTCTATTGTCTATGTGACATTCAACCAAACTCTGCGTTCTCTCATATACGCACAAATATAGCTGATTTAATACCACATTACAATCACAAATTATCATCGTAAATGTGCAATTGCTATTATTTTGTCATACTATCAAAACAAGTTTTTGCTTTGACATTAGTCAATGTACTTTGATGGATAAATACTCATATCTATAAAATGAGGGAAGATAAACCTATGAAATTACTATATGTAAGGAAGAAGAGTGAACAAGTATATTACGGCCGAGCGAATCATAAATCTCACCATTAGATTCTTACTCACATAAATTTCAATAGGTACGCTTCCCGAATCAAAATTTATACACGGTACGAAGAAGACTGTTATTTTCATATGTTTGGGGGTGTAAAATTATCATGTTTGGAACTCAAATTTTTTAACACAATATTTTTAAGTGCAATCACATAATGTTCATAACTAGCATAACATGTTTGCGAACTCATATATGTTAATATGTTATAACATATTATGTTTGTGACATAAAATATATGTAAATATAATATGCTTAGATGCAAACATATATTAATATAGAAATAGCCTATAAACATATATGTGTTTAGAAAGAGTAAAATAATGGAAGTAACCAATTGGCGTCTTAAAAATATATCCACACAAAGAAAATTTCATTAAAATTTTTTTCTACCAGTGTATGCCCTAAGGTGAAACAAAATATGTTTGAACAATACAAACAATATTTTGTTTGGACCAATCCTGGAAAAATATGTTTTTCAAGCAAAATGTGTTGGGTATATGTTACAAGAAGCGAATTTTTTTTGAGGTGTAGATTTGCTCATATTGAAGACTGGATTTTTCTGGATTCAATAAAAATCATTTTTGTTTTGAGATTTAGAGGAATTTTAAAAAACATTAGATTTTAAAACTGATTAGAATAACGCTGTTTCATCATGATTTTGAAATTACGTAGATTTCACCCGATTACTCGACATGAGCTGCGAGAAGTATATGAGCGGCAGGTGCTCAAAGTAGGTTTCATTCATCCCATGCTTTTATAGTATGAACTTTAATTGTTACGCTAGTTTTTTATTACCTGCATCAAGGAAATAGTATGATTATCTGCTAGAGCAAATGCTTATCTTATTCCTTCTCTCCGTGTTTATCTGCTAGGAGCAAAATGCTTATCGTTATTCCTTCTCTCGACGTGTCCCATTGCGATCGGCCTGCCACAAATTTTTTTGGCATGAGAATGCTGTCGGGACGCACACGTTTTTTCAGCAATTATTAACCTCTAAAGGTGTCTAATCCATTTAAGGTTTATGATTTTTTATTACCACCACCCATAGAATGGTGATGGGCGGTGTATAAGTTTGTCATTCGTGTCTAACACATCGAATATTTCGACTTCCGCACTATATAAAGTATATATATTCTTGATCAAGGGAGAATTCGAAGACGATATATAAGCATGTCCGGTCTGGTTGTTGTAATCACCCTAGCGCCTTCAATAATTGCGCCTATCGTCTCTGAATTGGCACTTTGGCTTCTATCAACTGTATTTATTACCCGATTTGCCTGAAATTGGAAATCTAGAGGTATGTTGGGACCCCAATTGTGTGCCGAAATTGAGGTGTATCGGAACATTTTTTTTTGGTATAACCCTCATAGACCATTATTTTTATATATTTCTAAGGTATTTTAAAAGATCACCAAATAGGTTTGTCGCAAAATGGTGCTATATTGCGTCCATATTTTGGTATAAGCCCCATATAGAACCTGATCTCCCGACTTTAGTTCTTTGGGCTTCTAGAATCCGTAGTTTTCACAATTCGTTGAAAGTGAATTCTAGAGGTACTTGGGAACATAATAGAGGTGGTGATGTTTTGGTATAGCCCCATATAGACTAACTCCCGAATTTAGTTTTAGGACTTCAAATCAACGGCGTTTTTCATTCGATATACACGATATGTTTATGATTTCTCTTAAAACTCAAACAAAACTGGTTTCTTCATAAATCCAGGCAATCTGGCAGCTGGTCTTCATTAGGTAGAATCTTTATTTTTTTTCTTCGGGAAGCGTACTGGTTGAACTGATTTGCTTGGAGAAGATTTTGACATCATACCCCCTAAAATGCTACACAGAAAAAAAATTATGACTGAAAATTTTTCCCATTAAAATCTTATTGAGTTTTAAAAAATATTCAATTAAAAATTTAATTGAATCAACAAATTTTTTAATTGAAATAAAAATCAATCATACAAATTAATAGTATCAATTAATTTTTTAATTGACTGTCAATTAATTTTTTAATTGATACTATCATTTCTATGATTGGAAGACATGTTCAATTTAAAAATATTAATTGGATCAATTAAATTTTCATTGCGTTGAATCAGAAAAAAAATTTTTTGTGGTATATTATATTATCAAAGTAACCGCTACGACGATGAGTTTTCAAAAGGTAAAACTCATTATTATTTGATTCATGTGGTGGGTATTTAAAGATTCGCCCGGCCGAATTTACTGCTGTATATACTTGTTTTCTTCTGCTATTTTTCTGTCGTTTCCCAGGACAGTTGACAAATTATGGATCCCTGCGACCACGCTAACACCGAAACCAATTAAAAACGGTCTAAAAGACATCGCATCTGAAGAAAACAAAAGATTTTCCGGGTGATTGGGCATCCAGAAGGCTTGGTCTTCACATTGAATACCTGGAGAAGACGATTCTTAATATGCCAAATTAAGTGATGCCTTTTATTTTTAAAACCAATATATCCATTCGATCAACAGCTACAATTAGTTACAATTGTTACTTCAATAGTATTAACATTCCCTCTCAATATCTCCATGTCCACCTGGGCGAGCGAATATTGATGGTTCTGAATGTGTTGTATGTTGGACCTGAACATGTACTCAGTCAGTGCTGCAGTATTACGAAACTATGATTACGATTTTTATCTATTTGTATAGATTTTAAATCCTTCGGGAATATAGTAGCAGAACTTGCTAAAGTCACTGGTGTCATTGGCACAACATATCATTTTAAAGATTCAATGGACTTTTTCAAAAAAAAAAAAACTCCATATGCTCATTATACATATTTAGTAAAACATAAAACAAATTGTAGAATTACATTTCATTTGCCAACAATTGTTTTACAAAACTATGATTTACTTTGCGTATTTCGTATGTATAATCTACAAGTTTAAACAAAACTTTTTCAAAACATGACAAGTGTTCCATACACTCGCGTACAAGATTACTATGTCCCTTACATCCCATTTGGGCGCCTCATATTCTTCCTACCTTTCCCCAGCTTTCTGGCCAATTCGGGGAGGGTACATGTGGAAAACTATCGTCATTCTATGGGACAGACAATGTTATAGTTCATTTCTACTCATGGCGTTTTGCAAGTAACTTTGTCGTTCGGATATTAGCATTGGTATGCCCGGATTGGGATTTCTCAGGATTGTCGGGTTTGTCATTCTTTTGTACCGGTGTGTCACGCTTTGCTGCTGCGTGTGAAACATCAGCGGTAGTATGGTGGGGGCTTGCTGGATGTTCTGTCATTTGGTGATCATGTTTTGCCACTAAGCAAATGTCTGCTGGCAATAAACATTGGCGTCATATTTTGAGCACATATTATTTGCAGGCAGCCGCCTCGTTGTGTCCACAGAGATTATTCCATTTGCAATAGTAAGAGAATCCGATACAAAAAAAGTTTCTTTTCTCCCCCCCCCTGCACTTTCCTATGTTTATTCTGTTTGCGTTTCCTTTGATAGGATGCCCAAGGGAATTGAAAAACCACCTATAATCAATGACTAGTAAGTTTCCTATGGTACTAACCATGTAAACTTACAATACAATCATGTTAATCTTCTACAATTTGTTGCTTTTTATAGTAAAGGATTACAACAACATCATCGTCATCATCATCATCATTTCCATTGGAAGTTGTGACAATTCAATTATGTTTCCTTTTCTATGTTTAGCCATTTTGAAAATGGTATTAAAAGTTGTGGTTTTTGCTTGAGTTTGTTTTGGAATTTAAAGGAAAAGTTCATTGTGCTCGAATGTGGGTAGGATATAAGAGAGAAAAAGAGATAGAGAGAGAGCAAGTTCCATAAACTCTCAACCAAAATAAAGAGCAACATCTATCGCGATTGACAGTCTCTGTCAGCTTTTTTCATAAATCAATGTTAGATCAAGCAATAATCAAACTTGCCGCCTTTTTATGTTTTTGCCATGTCTTGTTATGCCACTTATCAATTAATTTCTTTTATACTAATTTAATTGATCAATTAATTTTTTTAATTGAAATGTTCTTCAATCACCAGAAATAATAGTATCAATTAAAAAAGTTTAATTGACAGTCAATTAAATAATTAATTGAATCAATTAAAAAATTAATTGATACTACTAATTTGTGTGATTTGATTTTTATTTCAATTAACAAATTGTTTGAATTCAAATTAAATTTTTAATTGAATATTTTTTAAAACTCTATTAAGATTTTAATTGGAGAAATTTTCGTGAATTTTTTTTTCTGTGTGTGAGTAATTTTTCCTACTCATATAACAGCCTTTTCAGAGTGGAGAATGTGCCGCCATAAAGTATGCAAAGAAAATTGTCTTATGGGTTGTGTAAACAAGTTAAACTCCAAGTATTACACCCTTAATTTCAAGGAGCGCATTTTCGATAAGTGAAATAAAATAATTGTTGGATTTATAAAAAAACGAATATTAATATAAAGTATCCTTTATTCCCGTATTTTTCCTTCATGACGAAGGGAATTTCACATTTTTTTTGTGTTCCACTTTTATTGCATAATGTCCACCTTTGTGCCACTTTTTAGAAAAAGCTTTACAGTAATAATGAAATACTGAATTATGGTTAAGCAGGTCGTTGTGTATTGTTTTTTTTTTTTCTATTTCACAACGTTTTTTTTCCCGTTACTTAGCCTCCCAATGGAAATTTGGTTATCCATAGGATTAAATCCATTTGAATGAAACACGGGAATGTCACATCAACTATACATTGTTCGATATTCATCCTTCATATGCTCGTCTGTCTGATCTAGTACGCACTCTACCTTCCAAAATTGGCTTGATCATCACTTTAAGTTTCCTTGTAACTATAGAATTTAACTGCCTCAACTCATATTTCACATTATTTATATTTATTTTCATTCATATCGTATTTGACTTCGTTCGCATGAGAAGCGCCATATAATTGCTAAAGATTTATTGGAAAGTCTCTCCTTTAGTTCTTCTCAGCCCCACCCCACATTTTGTTTTCGAAGGAGGGCGAAGTAATTTTGTCTGTTTATTTATTCAATTTTCATTTGATAGCGTCCAATATCAATAGCCCCCATCAGCCTTGTGAATCACGCAAAAGCTTGCGTTGATTGTTGTTGTTGTTGGCGTTGTTCTACGTTATAATTTCTTGTTGCTTCATTTAATGTTATATCTTGGTTTTTACAACCAAAGTTTGTGATTGCATGTAATGAGCAACAAGCTGAAAACTATGTAACCAGTATAAAAGACGGTGAGAGAGGAGAATTGTAGTCAGCTGCATGTGTTTATTTTTATTCTGTTAGAATTCAATAAAAATTAAAGGACTTAAGGTATGAACAACTTACTTAACGGAAAATGACATATAATTTTCTAATATACGGCTACATAAATTGGCGCGCTATGTTTAGATTTAACAATATTTCCCAGTTACCGTTTTTCTAAACACACTAAAAAATATAAATGAAACAAATGTTTGCAAAATCTAGATGAAACTATGGAGCATGCATTATTTTGATCAACCTAATAATGGAATATTTGGGCCCATTAATACGATCACAGTATATATAATCCATCAATTAGAACAAACCCAATAAACCACTATAATTTTGAGTAAATATTATATAGATTATATAGATATAAATTATATAAGTATAAAATTTTGACAAAAATTTTTCTATAGAATAAAATTTTTGACCAAAATTTTCTATAGAAATAAAATTTTGACACCATTTTCTATAGAAATAACAATTTTGAACAAAATTTTCTATAGAATTGAAATTTGAAAAATTTTTCTATAAGTAATATAAAATTTTGACAAAATTTTATAAATAATAATTTTGACAAAATTTTTAACAAAATTTTTTATATAAATAAAATTTTGACAAAATTTTCTATTTGAAATTTCAACAAAATTTTCTATACAAAATAAACTTTTATGAAATTTTTCTGTAGGAATTGAAATGTTGACAAAATTTTCCTATAGAAATAACTTTGACATTTTCTTTTAGAAATAAATTTTGACAAAATTTTCTATAGCAATTAAAATGGTGACAACATTTCTATAGAAATAAAAACTTTGACAACATTTTCTTTAGAACTAAAAATTATTGACAAAAATTTTTTCTATTAGAAATAAAATTGTTGACGAAATTTGACAAAATTTTCTATTTAGAAATAAAATTTTGACTAATTTTCTATAGAAATAATATTTTGTACGAAATTTTCTATAGAATTAATATTTTGACAAATATTCTCTTGATAATTAAAATTTTGACAAAATTTTCTATATAAATTAAATGTTTTAATAGAAATAAAATTTTGACAAAATTTTCTATAAGAAATAAAGTTTGACAAAAATTTCAACAGAAATTAAATTTTGATAAAAATTTCTATAGAAATAAAATTGTGACAAAATTTTCGAAAGACAATAAAATTTTTGACAAAATTTTCTTTAGAAAATAACTTTAAAAAATTTTCTATAGAATAAAATTTTTGACAAATTTTTATTATTAGCATATAAATTTTTGACGAAACTGTTCAAAAGAAATAAAATTTTTGACAAAATTTTATCGAGAAATAAAACTTATGACAAAATTTTTATAGAAATAAAATTTGACAAAAATTTTCTAAAGAAATAAAATTTTGGAAAATTTTCGAAAAAAATAAAATTTCGACAAAATTTTCCATATAGAAATTACAATTTGACAAAATTTTCTACAGGGAATAAAATTTGAAATTTTCAATAGCAATTAAAAATTTTTGAAAATTTTCGAAAGAAAATTTATAAAAATAATTTGAAAAATTTTCTATAGAAATAAAATTTTGACAAAAATTTTCTAAATAAAATTGAACTAAAATTTCTATGATAAAAAAAATTTTCATGAAATATGAAAACATAAAATATTTGACAAAATTTTCATTATAGAAATAAAATTGTGACAAAATTTGCAAATTTAAAATTTTACAAAAATTTTCTATAGATAAGAAAATTTAATAAAATTTTTCAAAAAAAAAAAATATTTTGTGTATAATACTTTTGTGTCCTAACTGTTCTATTCATGGAATTGAATGCGAAATACAAAACGGCGGCGAAAAACTAAATGCTAACAATGCATTATCCATTCATTGGCATAATTTGACCTCAAATTACTCTAAACATAGAACATGGTTGTTTATTCATAAAATTATTTATCAATTATTTTATTATGATTAATTGCTTTGCGTGCGTTTTCTTAATGATATACCAGAATTGAGCGTGGCTTCATTGACATTCTCTTTAAATTCTTCCTTTTATCTTGTACAATTCATCATTAGTGAAATTCTCCCATAGCAAAAATACCTTTATTTTTTGGCATTAATCGCAAAGACAATTACTGACACAATAGCCTACAGAGGTTAATACTATTTCGACTTTAATAAACCACTTGTTTGGTAAACTGTGGTCTTCTAGCTCATATTGCTCCTACAATAGGTACACTCATTTCTGCTAATTTTGATTCTGTGGTTCAAGTGGTTGGCGGTACAAATAAGCTCTTTTGTATTTAGACTGTGGCGCTTATGATTTTGTCGTTGACTTAGATTTGTGACACAATTTCACCACACACATTTTTTGCTGCCTTATTGTTTTTTGGAATGAAGTTGTCACCGAAAAGGAAAATTGTTGAACAACTTGTTTTTCATGCCAGCAACAGAGAGCTTAGGCAAAAAAGTAAAGTAACAACCAGGCAGTGCTCGATTTAATAGACACCATAAATTGTGGCATACATAGCAAACAGATAGTAAGAAAAACTATTGTCAATAAAAAAAACTCATATATGGGTTTATACTTTGATATCTGCAAATTTTATACACTAGGAAAAAAACAAAATATGTAAGAAAAGAAAGTTCTTATCTGTTAATAAAGCATTGGAGAAACATTGGCTACACCAAATCATTTTTTACCTGAAAAGAAAAATAATAAGAAATGGGAATTAGTAAGATTGAAAAAATATTTTTAGAAATTAGAAATGAAAATATGGAGAAATTTCAACAAATTTCAGAAAACATATAGGATTTTTTCATAAAATTTCCATAGACAATTTTTCATAGAATTTCAATAGGAAATTTTTACATAACATTTCTATGAGTTTATCTTTTTCGTAAAATTCTAGTAGGAAAAATTTTTCATAAAATTTCTATAGAAAAAATTTTATAAAATTTTTCCTAAAATTTCTATGGGAAATTTTTCATAAAATTTCTATGAGAAAGTTTTCATAATTTTTTTTCATGATTTTTTTTCCAAAATTTCTATAGGATTTTTTTTTATAAAATTTCTATAAGATTTTTTTTTGTAAAATATCTATAGGAATTTTTTTTTTATAAAATTTCTATAGGAAATTTTTTATAAAATTTC
>PGFW01066910.1:3037-16549 GCA_003123925.1 Haematobia irritans | reverse complement strand
AAAAAAAAAAAACAAGTATAGTACGGCCCGTGAGTTCGCCAGGCGAAGCTTATGTACCCTCCCCCATGAGTTGCTTTTAGAAAGCTTCTAGCTGAAGAACTGTCATCCGATTAATCGAATTACTGTGGGTTGCGGTAACACTTGCTGCCGATGCTGTATCTAAAACACTGTCCAATCAACCGTCTCCTAAATTGCAAAGGTAGGTTAGGTTAGGTTATTGTGGCAGCCCGATGTATCAGAGGCTCACTTTAAGACTATTAGTCCGATTGTTTAGATACCGACAAGTGGGTGAACTTCTCTCTTATCACTTATTTTCTGCCACGAATGCCATGTTAAAGGCTCATGACAAGGGAACCCCACGCTTTTTTATACCGAGTCCGAACGTCGATTCCAACATTCCAGGTGAAACCAACTTTAGAGAGCTTTGGCGAAACCCTCAGAAAATGTACACGCACATTAACGTGAGAGGTGGGATTATTAACCACCGTCACTGAAAGAACTTTTGGTGTTTCGGTCGTAGCAGAAATCGAACCACGACCTGTTTATCGCAAGGCGGGCATCGCTAACTCAATTCGTGCAAGATAGTCCATACGGGATCATATATTTAAGACTAAAAAAGGCCATTAGAAGTACGTATATAATAAGTTTGACAAAATTTACTAGTAGTATAATTAAGTCAAGAGATAAATTATGGGCAAAAGCTTTACTACTAGTGCCGAAATACAAATATTGACAAAATTTTCCGTATAGATAGTAAAATTGAGGGACAAAGATTTTGTGTAGTAGGGGAAAATAACAATTGTTTGACACCAATTTCTCTATAGCAAATAGAAATTGGTGGACAAAAAATTTTCTGGATAGAAATAAAATTTGAAAAAAAATTTCAATGAGAATTAAAAATTTTGGGCAAATAGGATTTTTGTCTAAATAGAAATAAAATTTTGACAAAAATCTTCTATAGAAGATAAGATTTTGACAAGAATTGTTCGGTATGAGAAATGGAGAAATTTTGAGCGTAAAATTTTCCATAGGAGAACACAATTTGTGGCACCAAAATTCTTCCTATAGAATAAAATTGTTGGTGTTGCACAAAGATAAAATCTTGACGAAACGGATTTTCTATAGAAGTAAAGAGTTGGACCAAGTTTTGTCACGGATAGAAAGTAAAAGTTCGTTGGACAAGATATTTCTATTGGACGGTAGATCAAGAACGTTTTGAACAGACTTTTTCTATCAGAAATAAATATTTTTGACAAAATTTTCTTATAGAAATTAAATTTGACAAAATTTTCCTATAGAAAATAAAATTTTTGACAAAAATTTCTATAGAAATAAAATTTTGACAAAATTTTCTATAGCAAATAAAAATTTGACTAAAAATTTTCTAGTGAGAAATAAAATTTTGACAAAATTTTCTATATTGAAATAAGAATTTTGACAAATTGGGTTGTCTAATAGAAATATAAAATTGTTCGACAAATTTTTCTATAGAAATAAAGAGATTTTGACAAAATTTTTCTAGGTAGAAATTAAAAATTTGTGACAAAATTTTCTAATAGATATAAAATTTTTGGAACAAATTTTCTATAAAAAATTACAATTTTGACAAAAATTTTGTAATAAGAAATAAAATTTTGAATACAATTTTCTAATAGAATCTATAATGATTTTGACAAAATTCTTCAATAGAAATTAAAATGTTGGAACAGACATTGCTCTATAGAATTATAAGTTTTTGAAAAACATTTTCTATGGAAGAAATCTGTTGGCAGAATATTTCTTCTTATAGAAATAAGATTTGACAAAGTTTTCTTTAGGAATAAAATTTTGCATAGATATTTTAGGCCTCGGAGTGGCAACGCATGACGCTAGTGAATCGATGTGGGACAATTTTCGTGTGATTGATCTATCGGCATATTATAACATATACGACCCGATAATGGACCAATTCGTGGCAATGGTTCTATGTTAGCGCCATAGCCTACTAAAGCGTACCACGCTTCCAAAGTTTCAAACCAAATTCGGGATAATTTTTGCTCGCTCAAGCAGGCTCCGGAGATAAATCTGGGTGAACGGTTTAATACTGGGGGCTATAATATTAATTTTGAGACCGATTAAGAACCCAATTTTTGTCATGGCTTGTTAAATCGGACCATATACTTACAAAAACGTACTGTCCGTCTCCGGAGGTTTCAAATCTGGGATTTGCTGGTTTATATAGGGGTGGCTATACGTTGAGTAAGGATTTTCAGTGGCGAAATTTTGATTTTTGGGGGGTGGTCAACGGAAATTAAGGTCCCTTTTGGGCTCTAGTGACGCATATTTAAGGGGAGTTATGGCACAAAATAATTTTGTCATATAAAAATTTAATTTTTAAGTTTATTTTCATCGAACATTTGTGATTTTTTGAGGGGAGGGTCCGCAATGTAAGGTCCTTGGTTGTAGGCTCTAGACGCATATTTAAGGATTATTGCCAAAAATAAGTTGTTTGTCATATGAAAAATTTCTAATTTTGTTTTAGGATTTTCATCGAATTTTGAGTGTTGTTGGAGGGATGGTGCACGAAATTAAGGTCTTTTGGCTCTAGGAACGGCATTTTAAGGAGTTATGCAATTAATATAGTTTTCAATATAAAAAATTTCAAGTTTTTCGAAGGAATTTTCCATCGAAAATTTTTTGATTTTTGGGGGTGGTCAACGAATTAAGGTCCTTTTGGCTCTAAGGACGCACTATTTAAGGAGTTATAGGCCTAAATAAGTTTTCATAATAAAAATTTCAATTTTTTTAAGGATTTTCAATCGAAATTTGTAAATGTTTTTGGGGGTGGTCACGGAATTTAAAGGTCCTGTTGCTGCTAATAGGTACGCATATTAAGGAGTTATGGCCAAAATAGTTTTTTCATATTAAAAATTTCAAGTGTTTTAAGACCCTTTTCCAATGCGGAAATTTTGATTTTGTGGGGGGTGGTCACGTAATTAAGGTCCTTTTTGGCTCTAGGACGCATATTTAAGAGTTAGTGCCAAAATAGGAGTTTTTCAATAAATAAAGAATTGTCGATTTTTTCAAGGATGTTTTTCATGCGAAATTTTTGATTTTTTGGGGGTTGGTCCTACGAAATTATAGGTCCTTTTGGCTCTAAGACGAAATATTTTAAAGGAGTTGGATGGCCAAGAATAATGTTTTTCATATATAAAATTTATTTTTTCAGGATTTGTTCATCGGAAATGTTTGATTTTTTTTGGGTGGCACAGAAGTTGAAACGGTCGCCTTTGCTCTAAGGGACGGCATATTAAGGATTATGGCCAAAATTAAGTTTTTCATATAAAAATTTAAATTTTTTCAGGATTTTCATCGGAAATTTTGATTTTTTGGGGTGGTCACGAAAATTAAGGTCTTTTGGCCTCTGGACGCCATATTTAAGGAGCTTATGGCAAATAAGTTTTTCCATATAAAGATTTCAATTTGTTCAGGATTTTCATCGAAATTTTTGATTTTTTGGGGGGTGGTCACGAATTATATGGTCCTTATTGGCTCTACGCGGCATATTTAAGGAGTTATGGCCAAAATAGGAGTTTTCATATAAAAGAATTTCAATTTTTAGGATTTTCAAATCCGAAATTTTTGATTTTTTGGGGTGGTCACCGAATTTAAGGTCGCTGTTTGGCTCTAGGACGCATAATTTAGGAGTTATTGGCCAAAATAAGTTTTTTCATATAAAAATTTCCATTTTTTTTTCAGGATTTTCATCGAAATTTTGATTTTTTTGGGGGTGGTCACGAATTAAGTGTCTTTTGGCTTCTAGACGCATATTTAAAGGAGTATAATGGCCAAATAAGATTTTCATATAAAAAATTTCAATTTTTTCAGTAAGTGTGGTTTCATCGAAATTTTGATTTTGGGGTGGTCACGATAAGGTCCTTTGGCTCTAGGAACGCTTATTTAAGGAGTTATGGCCAAAATAAGTTTTTCATATAAAAATTTAAATTTTTTAAGGATTTTCATCGAAATTTTGAATTTTGGGGGGTGGTCACGAATTTTAAGGTCGCTTTTGGCTCTACGGACGGCCATGATTTAACGCGAGTTATGGCCAAAATAAGTTTTTCAAAATAAAATTTCAATTTTTTCAGGATTTTCATGCGAAATTTTGATTTTTTGTGGGGTGGTCACGAATTAAGGGTCCTTTGAGCTCTACGACGCAATATTTTAAGGAGTTATGGCCAAAATATAGTGTTTTCATATAAAAAATTTAAATTTTTTCATTGGATTTTCACGAAAAATTTTGATTTTTTGGGGGTGGTCACGAATTAAGGTCCCTTTGCTCTAGGACAGCATAATTTAAGTGAGTTTATGGCCAAAAAATAAAAGTTTTTCATATAAAAATTTAAATTTTTTCAGGATTTTCATCGAAATTTTGATTTTTTTGGGGGTGGTCACGAATTAAGGTCCTTTTGGCTCTAGGACACATATTTAAGGAGTTATGGCCAATAATAAGTTGTTTTCATCATAAAAATTTCAATTTTTCAGGTTTTCATCGAAATATTTGATTTTTTTGGGGGGTGTCACTGAATTAAGGGTCCTTTTGGCTCTCGACCATAGTATTGTAAGGAGTTATGGGCCAAAATATATTTTTCATATAAAAATTCAAATTTTTTAAGGAATTTTCATGGCGAAATTTTGATTTTTTGGGGGTGGTCACGAATTAAGGTCCTTTTGGCTCTAGGACGCATATTTAAGGAGTTATGGCCAAAATAAGTTTTTCATATAAAAATTTCAATTTTTTCAAGGATTTTCATCGAAATTTTGATTTTTTTGAGGTGGTGGTGCCAACGAAGATTAAGGGTCCTTTTGGCTCTAGGACGCATATTTAAGGAGTGTATGGCCAAAATAGAGTATTTTCATAATAAAAATTTCAATTTTTTCAGTATTTTTTCATCGAAATTTTGATTGTTTTGGGGTGGTCGACGAAATTAAGGTTCCTTTTGGCTCTAGGAACGCTTATTTAAGAGAGTTATGGCCAAAATAAGATTTTTCATATGCGAGCAGATATGTACAATTTTTAGCAGGGTTGTTAGAGACCATATATGCTAATACCACGTACCATAATTTCAAGCCGGATCCCGGATGAAATTTTCTTTCTGCTTAGAGGCTACGAAAGCCAAATCTGGGATCGGTTAATATAAATGGGGGCTATATATAATTAATGGACCGATTAGTGACCATAAATTTGCTTGGTTGTTATGAGACCATATACTAATCCCATGTACCAGGAAAAATTTCAACCGAATCGATGAATTTTGATCCTCTAAGAGGTTCCAAGAGATCAAATCTGGGGGATCGAAAATTTATGATGGGGTACTATACATAATTATGCGACCGATATGGGACGCACTTCGCGTTGCGTGTTGCTTAGAGACCACACGGTGCTAATATCAACGATTCCAAAGTTTCAAGCCGAATCGGATGAAATTTGCTCCTCCAAGAGGCTCTGGAGGACAAAATCTGGGGATCTGGTTTATATGGGGGCTATAAAATAATTATGGACGCGTTTATGGACAATTCGTGCATGGTTTTGTTTAGAGACCATATACTTACAACCACGTACCCAAGATTTAAACGGGATCGGATGAAATTTTTAGCCGACTGCAAGAGGCTCCGGAGGTCAAATCTGGGATCGGTTATATATAATTTATGGACCGATATTTACCGAATTTTGCATGGTTGTTAGAGACCATGGTACTAACACCACGTACCAAATTTCAGCCGGATAGGATGAAAGTTACTTTCCTCGCTTAGAAGACTTCCGGAAGCCAAATCTGGGGATCCGGTTATATGGGGGCTATACGTTAAAGTGGACGCGATATGCCCATTTGGCAAATACCAATGCTCAAACCTACATCAATAGCAACTAATTGTGCCAAGTTTCAGAAGTCGATAGCCGTTTCGTTCGAAGTTAAGCGCTGATTTCAAACAGACGGACGGACGATGGACATGCTCAGATTTCATCAACGACCCCAGAATATATAATACTTTATGGGGCATCTCATCCCACAAATTTTTTTTTGTCGTCTCTCTGTCATAACCGAAATATATCTAAAATCAGATAAGTGTTGTTTTTTTTTTCAAGTTATATCGGGTCTTTCTAACATCGTTTTAATACCAGGAAAATCGAAAATAGGACACTTATTGTAAACTATTGTTTTTTTTGTTTTTTGTGAAATATTCGCTGTTTTTGAGAAACGACTAAAAATAAATCGTCAGGGCGTAGCGTTGCTAGGAAATTTGCCAAAGTAAAGTAATATATATGCCCAAAAGAAGACAATCTAATGGCAATTGTTATCAATCACATTTTATCCACATTCGGAAAGGTCTTATATTTTCTATATGGAAACGCAAGTCAATCCTTTTTGCTCAATTTGATTCCTGAATTACCTATAATCGTTTTGGGTTTTGGTTATTTGGACCGCTTAACAATTATATATCAATAAAAATTGAATTTTTCTAACAATCACATTGAAATTGATTATCTTTGATTTGGCATCAGAAATATTTTTTCTTTTTTGGATCATCTTTTCAATCACAATCAGATTTGAAAGTTAAAACAAAGTTTCACTAAAGTGAATCCTTTATTTTGTGGAATATATAAAAATCCACCCGCCCCCCTCCCCCAATTTATGCAAAAATAAATCTCAACTTTTGTTTTTCTCCCAAGGGGTAACTGTGTATCGCACAGTGGATTATAGGCACATATGAAACAAGGAAATCATCGTTGAATAATCTGATTAAATTGAAACTTAACGCGCATTTATGTTTGCCCCTCTACGCTGAATGGATATTATTCTCGATATAAATGTGAAAAACGTACTCATTACAATATTCTCACGACTTGTGGTGATTTTAATCAGAAGTCAGATAAGAGTAATTTTACGTGCCAGTAATTTATGGTCAATTGTGGACGGGTCAATTGTCGCATCAGACTTCTATTGAATTGGTGAATGAATTACGCACGTGGAAAGAAAGATATGCCAAGGCTCAAAGGATTATTGTTGTCTCTATGGAAGAGGAACCGATGATGCATATTATTAAACTGCAGCCGAAATGTGATTTGTATTAAATTGCAACAACAATTTTTCCAGTATTCCAAGGATCATGGGGTCAGCATTTCAGTGCACATATTACAAAAAATAGCAAAATAGTTGGACGATTTAGGTGAAAGAACTACGCAAAACAATGCTGATTACAAAAATACTGATGACTCTAGTGGATGAATACAGACACTTTTCTCATCGTGGAAATCAAAAGAAAAAGGTGAGCGGACCTTAACAAATCTTTCAAGTCGTCTCTGTATGGAAGAATGCACATTGGGTTTTCAACCAGAAGAGTCAGAAGCATTTGTTGCAAAACTGGACAGAAAAAACAGAATGACAGGAAATATTTTGAGTCAAAAGTTGCTAAGAAAGGAAACTGTTTTTATTGTGGTAAGCCAGGACATTGGAAGAAAGACTGCCCAGTACAAAAACGGTGGAAGCCACAAAACGATGGTTCTGCTTTCATAAACGAAGTGATGCTTGTAACATCTGATGAAAGCGAAAAATGGTTTGTGGATTCAGGGGCAAGCGACCATATGTGTAAGCATTTGGGTTGGTTCAAAAATTATGTGAAGTTTGAAATACCAAAGAATATACGAATTGGTAATGGTTCCATGATTCCTGCCTACGGAAAAGGTGACATTTTTATTGAGGCTTTCGATGGAAATGTCTGGAATCCGAAGTATATTAAAAATGTTTTGTATGTCCCAGATATTAAATTAAATTTATTTTCATCGAATACATGCCTTGAAAAAGGGGTTTCAATGCACGCAGAAGGAATTCAATGCACATTTAAGCACAATGGAAAGGTGGTATTGAAAGGAATTAGAAAGCAGTCCAAACTCTTTGAGTTGATAATAAAGGTGAAAACTCCTGCTAATGGGGAGGCTTATGCGGGTGAACAGCAAAATAATTTGCGTATTTGGCATGAAAAGCTGTGTCATCAAGGAAAGGAACACGTAAAAGCAATTTTAAAGAAATATAATATTAAGTGCGCAGGCTCTGATTTCTTTTGTGAAGGCTGTGTAATGGGTAAGCAGCACCGAAACTCCTTTGAAGATAGCCTAAAAAGAGCTAGTCAGCCTGGTGAACTAGTTCACACGGATCTGTGTGGCCCTATGCAAGAGGTATCTCTAGGAGGCTCTCGGTATATGTTGCTGTTCAGAGATGATTGTTCGAATTATCGTCACGTTTATTGCCTAAAATCAAAATCTGATGTTTCAGAAGCCTTAAGGAAGTATTTGGATACAGTGGAAGCAGAAACAGGAAAAAAGGTTCGCACAATTCGTTCTGACAATGGATCCGAATTTGTAAATAAACAGGTATGTGAAATATTACGTACTTATAAAGTTATACATCAAAGAACAAACCCCTATACGCCGGAACAAAATGGTCGAGCTGAAAGAGACATGAGGACGATTATTGAAGCGGCTAGATCAATGATTCACAGCAAAGAGTTATCACTAAAGTATTGGGGTGAAGCTGTCAATAACGTTGTCTATACGCTTAATAGAACTGGTTCAAGCCCTAACAAAGAAAATGTTCCGTATGAATTATGGTTCGAAAAAACTCCTGAAATTAATGGCTTACATGTTTTTGGTTCGACTGCTTATGTTCATATCCCAAATGAAAAACGTCGTAAGTTAAATGCAAAGTCTAAAAAGGGAATATTTGTGGGATACGAAGAAAATTGCAAGGGATATCGTATATGGATACCAAATGAAAAATATATGGAAATATCGAGAAATATTATAATAAGGGACGAAGAGAATATTTGCATTCCAAACAGGGATTGGAATAATGAAAATGAAGTCAATATAAAATTGACTAAAGAACGTGAAAGTGATGATAAATCAGAGAAAAATTTGGATGTTGGACCAATCTCACCGGAAAATAGAGTTCATAATGGCAACAACTTTGAATCTCATCAGGAAGTTCCACAAGAATTAAGCCAACAAGCAACAACAAACAATAAACAAAATCGTTATAACCTGCGGCGAGAGCATTAGAGGAAATTGATGATGTGTTTTATGCATTTATAGACGATAATGACGAACCAACACCTATGATGAAGCAATTTCAAGTAAAAATAGTGTCCAGTGGAAGGAAGCTATGGATGAAGAGTACAACTCTCTCATAAAAAATGAGACATGGAAACTAGTTGAACTGCCGACTGGAAAAAATGCTATATCAAATAAATGGGTATATAAAATAAAGAAGAATAAGGATAATTCAATTGTACGTTTCAAGGCTCGATTAGTTGTACGAGGGTTTACTCAAAAATTCGGTCAAGACTATGAGGAAACTTTTAGCCCAGTGGCAAAGTTTACATCGATTAGAGTAATTTTGGCTTTGTCAAGTATGTATAATTATCACCTCCAACAATTTGACATAAAAACTGCATTCTTGTATGGTAAACTTGAGGAGGAAATATACATGGAACAGCCAGTTGGATATGAAGATGGATCAGAGAAAGTATGCAAATTACAAAAAAGTTTATATAGCTTAAAACAAGCTTCGAGATGCTGGAATAAGCATTTTACTGAAATATTAAAAAAATTCAATTTTAAAACAAGTACTGCCGATGACTGCGTTTTTATAGGATGCGTAAAAGATAAAATGATAATTGTGACCATTTATATTGACGATGGACTTGTAGCAGCGGAATCAGCTGAGATTTGTGAAATTTTCATTAAATATCTTCAGAATGCATTTGAAGTAAAAAAGGTTGACACATTATATTATTTGGGAATGGAAATAGTGCAAGAACCAAATGAGATACACATTTCGCAGTCGTCGTATACTAAGAAGTTGTTGCGAAAATTTAATATGGAATATGCAAAACCAGTAAGTACACCCATAGAGGAAAGTTTGATTCCAGGTAAAACTGAAAAAACAATTAGGTTCCCATATCGAGAAGCAATTGGTTCATTAATGTATTTGGCTAGTGTCGAGACCTGATATTGCTTTCGCTATTTCGTATTTAAGCCGTTTCTTGGATTCTTATACAGAACAACATGTTACAGCAGTTAAAAGAATTTTCAAATATTTGAGTGGAACATCAAGTGAAGGAATATTTTTCAAAAAAGAAAACGACGTTTTGTTGAAATGTTATACTGATTCTGATTTTGCAGGCGACTGGAAAGTAGACATTCCACAAGTGGATATGTTGTAACGCTTGCAGGGGGACCAGTATCATGGTTTTCTCGTAAACAATCGACTAGTTTCTCTCTCAACTACTGAGGCGGAGTACGTTGCAGCTTGTGAGGGCGTGAAAGAACTAAAATTGGTACAGAGACTATTGGAAGAACTCATAACGAATCAGGAAATTTCTATACCAACAATGTACTTGGACAATCAAAGTTCAATAAATCTAGTAAAGAATTCACAATTTCACAAGAGAACAAAGCATATTGAGGTTAAATACCACTATATACCGAGCGTATATGAAAGCAAGTTCTCTTGAGTTGACATACGTCCCAACAGCAGATCAATTGGCAGATATTTTCACCAAGCCTTTAAAGAAGCAACGATTCAACACCATAAAAGACAAATTGAATATTAATAAACGAAGAATATAAATAAATAGTGGAAGTGTTGGGATAATTTATTTATATATATGAAAATGTACTTTTTTGCTATATAACGTATGTTGTATTAAAAAACAGTAGCTTTGAAATTTTGTTTTCTCTGTTATACATTTTTCTTTTAAAAAAATTATGAGTGTCAGAAATTTTTCCAACGACAAGCAAGCGTGTTTTAAAGTATGTAACAGTTACAACGGATGACAAAGGGTTGAATATACCCGCCATCCTATGCGTGGAGGTTATAAAAAAAATAAACAGTGGAAAATATTTAAAAATTGCAAAAGGGATCCTTTATATACATCTTTTTGAGTTGGGACAGTTAAAATGAAAAAAGGCCGGGAAACAGTGAAGAAACTTAAACAGTACAATGTACAGAAACAAAGTTTAGTTCCTCTTTATTAATACGTAGTCCAAGAGGAGTTGACGGACACTTTCAAAAATAAAAGCGGGCATTAAGTTCGAGTTTGTATTATTAAAGAAAAGTAAACTGAAATCATGGCCATTGTATAGCAAATAATTGCCAACTTTAATTCCGCGGCTTAAGCGGCGGAACCAGTATAAACGGGCGTAAGTTCGACCAGGGGCGAATCTTCACTGGTACCCTGCCACCATGGATTGGCATTTTGGAAACCTGGTGTACTAAAGACTGCCATCCACGAATCGAATTACTTGGGTTGCGGTAACTCTTGCCGATGGCAAGGTTTCTTAAAACTTCTTAACACCGTCTACTCAATAGTAAGTTAGTCCATACGGAGTATATATTAACACAAAAAAGGTCGATTAAATACTATATAATTCAGTTTGACAAAATTTTCTATAGAAATAAAATGTTGACAAAATTTTCTTATAGAAATAAAATTTTTACCCATAATTTTCTATTAGAAATAAAATTTTTGGACAAAAAATTATCCATAGTATATAAAATTGACAAAATTTTTCTATAAGAAATAAAATTTTGCTAGTATTACCTTTGGGGATCGGCTAGTAATATAATCTATAGAAGGATATGGACCAATTTTGGCATGCGTTGTTAAGGGCCATATACTGGCACAAATGTACAAAATTTCACCTCGTACCAAAATCTTAACCGGATCGATTGAATTTTGGGCTCCTCTTAAGAGCTCCGAGGTCAAATCTGGGAATTTGCGTTTAAATGGAGTTATATAGATAAGACCGCAATGACACCAAATTTTTTGCTCTCATGCGTTACTTACTAACACCATGTACCAATTTCAACCGGATTGGCCTGTTGAATGTTTGCTCATTCCAAGGAAGGGCAGGAGCTCCGGAGTGTCAAAAATCTGGGCGGATCGGTTTATATGGGGGCTATATATAACTTATGGGACTGATATGAACCAATTCATGCATGCGGTTGTTGGATACTCATATAATGAACATCAGCGGTACCGAAAGTTTTCAAAAACCGAGATGACACTGCATTTTTACCAGACGGGGCGCTCCTGAGGTCAAATTCTGCGGGACATTTTATATGGCGGCGCCTTATTCGATAATTATGGACGATTTAAAGACCATTTTTTTGCATAGGGTAGATACCATATACTAACACCATGTACCAAATTTTAGCCGGATCATGTGAAATTTTTCTTTCTTCTTAGAGGCTCGCAAGCCAAAGTCTGGCGGATTCGGTTTATATGGGCGGCTAATATAATAATTATGGACCGTTATGGACCAATTTTTGCATTGAGTTGTTGGAGACCATATACTTAACACCATTTACCAAATTTTCAGCTCGGATCGGTATGAAATTTGCTTCTTCTTAGAGGCCTCGCCAAGCCAAATCGGGGGATCGGTTTTTATTATGGGGCTATAATATAATTATGGACCGATTTGACAATTTTTTTGGCATGGTTTGTTTTTTTAGAGGACAGATACTAACACCAATTGTAATGGACCCCCCAGCCGCCAAATTACAGCCGGATCGGTTTACTATGAAATTTGACTCTCTAGAGGCCTCCGCCAAGCCAAAAATCGGGGGGGGGAATCGGGGTTATTTATTTGGGGGTATGGGCATATATAATTATGGACCGATTTCCTGTCACCAATTTTGCTATGTTGTAGAGACCATATACAAACACATGTTTACCAAATTACAGCCGGGAATTCGGATGAATTTGTTCTCTTAGAGGCCTCGCAAGCCAAATCTGAGGGATCGTTATTATGGGGGTATATATAATTATGAAACCGAATGTGGACCAATTTTTGCATGGGTGTTAGAGCACCATATACTATCACCAGTCTACCATAAAATTTCAGCCGCGATCGGATGAAATTTGCCTCTCTTTAGAGGCTCGCAAGCAAATCGGTGGTGGGGGATCGGTTTATTATGGGGCTATATAAATAATTTATTGACCGTCGTGGCACCAATTTTTGCATATGGTTGTTAGAGAGACCATATACTAACCCCTTGTACCAAATTTCAGCCAGATCGGTATTGTGAAATTTCGCTTCTCTTAGAGGCCTCGCAAGCAAATTTGGGAGCGGGTCCGTTTATTATGGGGCGCTATAAGTTAAAAGTGGGACCGATATGGCCCCCCATTGCAATTACCATCGACCTACACAATAACAATATTAAGTGCAAGTTTCAAGTCGATAGCTTGTTTCGTCGGAAGTTAGACGTGATTCAACAGACGGACGACGGAGGGGCGGACGGCGGACGGAGCGGACGGACGGGACGGACGGACATGCTCAGATCGACTCAGAATTTCACCACGACCAAGATATTATATACTTTGTGGGGTCTTAGAGCAATATTTCGATGTGTTACAAACGGAATGGACCCAAAGTTAATATAACAATCCTTTATGGTGAAATCTCTCTCT
>PGFW01066882.1:9083-19740 GCA_003123925.1 Haematobia irritans | reverse complement strand
TTCGGCCCTTGGATCTAAGCAAATTAAAAATCGAAAAGTACCGACCGTACATAACCTAATTTGGTTGTAATTGCCATCGAGAATTTGATTTATTACACCTTCTAGAAAAATTGGTGACACTTTTCCGCCAACAACACCAGTTTGGACTGAAACCTCACGGTTGACGATACTCTCTCTCTCTTTGGGGAAATTTGAGCATAAGCATAATTTTGTAGCAGGGTTGAATTGTAAAATTGGAACTAAACCAATGAGTTGTGGTCCTGTCGTCGGATGGTTATTGTGCTCATCAAATCACTTTTTTAAATAGAACAGGGAGAAACATTTCGTGGGTCCGTTAGTGTTGTATTTATCTCGGTAGTGCAGAGGCAGATACTCTTTCTCAAAATAGCTTAATGTGGCAAATGATTGTACAGTTCCGGTCCAGTTAATAGTATCTGAACATAAAATGGGGCCCAAACGGTGTACCTTTTATCACATTCATCATTGGGATACTAATATTTATGGAAGAGTGACTAGCCCAGGAGCTACACACTAGAAGAACAGTCTTTACTGTTCATATGGGTCCATAACTGGATAGTCTGACTGTTTTCCAAACAAAAAATCATAAATTAATTTATCAAGATGTCCAATGTACACATAATTTTTGCTCTCGTTTCACGGTTGATATGTTTGTTAGAAGTAAACCAGAAAATAAGGAGCTATGGCTTGGCGAAATCAGGCATTCACCTACTGAATGTTAACAAGTATATACAGCTGAAAGTTGGTCTTGCCTTATAAATCTCTATAATACGAATAAATATTAAAATTATTAGATTTGACCCTCAATTCAACTATACAAAAAAGTCAATATAAAATTTATTTTGATTCATGCGAATTACTTATGTTTGGAGAACGTTCCTTTACTCTAATAATTTATGCCGTACGTTCACATGAAAAAAAAGCATGCCCGGTTCCAAAGAAATGTTGTCTTTACTTTAACAATTTGGGTATTGATTTCCGAAGCAAAGACGCGGAGAATATTACAGTAAGTGATATTTTCTATAGAACCGAATTCTCTTTTTAATTGGTTTTGTGTACCTTGCTTCTAGGAAGCAAATTTAAATCTTTTCTGCTTTTTACACTCATTTTTTTCTTCAATATGCTAACAAATCACTATTAAAAACGTTATTAAAGTTTCACGAACAATTTATTTTTAAAAACTAAAACTCGACTTCCAGTTAGTGAATATTCACAAGCACTATGTTCTTCAAGAGTAAAAACGTCTTTTAAATATTTAAGGAAGTTTGAAAACTGTCCTATATCTTGAACGATTTTCGCTTTGTAAGTCAAGATGCAAAAAAAAGACAAGCAAATTTAAAGACAATTCATTCATTTAAAATTTTTCTAAATTATTAAAGCCAAGTTGACCTTGAGTCCCAAAAAATTTTTTCTTCATGTTATATACCCATTTTCAAAATCACTTAATATATAAGGACGATACGACTTTATTGAAAAAGTTTATCGACTCTCTTTGGCAAAAGAAAAAAACCACACTAATATTAGAGGAAATGACTATTCTATGCTAAGCAAATTTGCTTATTTACGTATTTTTTAAAGACACTGAATCTTTTATACTCACGACATATATCTTCACTAGTTTTGCTAGCCTAAATGAACTAAAAAGAGCGAAAAAAAATTGATACAACAAATGAAGAATAAAGTTTTTTAACTTCCCAACAAATAGTTCAGATTTGTCCTAAAATTTGTTAAATGTTATACCAATAATACGTCTATCTTGAACTTCGTATTAACCCTAAAGGACATTCTTGGAATTTTTGAAACTCCAACTTTCCGCTTCAAAACTACAAAATTTTTGCTATAGCAAGTGAGTAAAAAAAAACAAGTATGTATGGCGTAAAGTTCGGCCAGACTATTACCCTCCACCATGATAGGTAGAAATTTACGAATGACTGACATCCACATCGATATTACTTGGGTTGTGAGTATCTTAAATGTTTTCTAAATTGTGGTTAGTCCATACGTGGATATATATATATATAGTATATAATTAGACAAAAAAAAGTATTGTGTAAGATATGTCTACAAATAATTACGAATCATATGACTTTTGTGCGGTACGTAGGGAGACAGAATGAAATATGGTGGTCGCTTATTATGGGGACTATATACAATTATTGAAACTTGATATTACCCAATTTTTGTCGTTGATGTGGGGTCGATATTATCCGAGGGCATATATATAAACTATAGAACATATGACCTAGTTAGCTCATGGTTGTTAACGGCCATATACTAGCGCAATGTTACCACAATATCAACGGACTCGGAATGAAATTTGCGTCCTCCCAAGAGCTCCAAACCAGAATCTCGGGGATCGGGACTGATATGGGATACTTTTGGCATGGTTGCTTTAATATTCATATACTACCACCACGTTACCAAATTTCAACCAGATCGGATGAATTTTGCTTCTCCAAAAGGCACCGGAGGGTTCAAATCTGGGGATTCGGTTTATACTGGGTTATTATATTAAATTATGGACTAATATGAACCCATTCCTGCATGGTTGTTGCCGATACCAATATACTACATCACGTACCAAATTTCCACCGAAGCGGACGAATTTTGCTCTGTCCAGCTGGTCGTGGAGGTCAAATCTGGGGGACCGGTTTATTATGGGAGGCCTATATATAATTTCTGGACCGATTTTCTACAAATTTTTGCACAGATTTTTAGGCCATTATAAAACACCACGTACCAAATTAGTCAAACTTAAATCAGATGAATTTTGGTCGTCAAGAGGTCCCGAGTCAAATCTGGTGATAACGTTTATATGCGGGGCCTAGTAATATAAATTATGGAACCGATGTGGAGACCACCAAAAAAGTCCGTTGAAAAAGATGACACTTACGTTAAAAAGCAAGTGGAAACAATGTTAAATGTTGCACAACAAACAATTTCGACCGTTTAAAAGCTAATGGAAAGATCAAAAGTTGTGGAAAATGGATTGTGCACGATGGAAAAAGAAAAAAACGCTCATTTCATACGTATACTGGTATGTAGGAAAAGTTGGTACCTAATTCTTGCGCAGGCATACTTGTACATAATAAGAGTTTCGCGGCGTTGTTAAAGAAAATGTCCGAAGTTTGAAGGAAAAAAATTTAGTTAAAATTAAAAAAAAATGCATTTAGTACCATACGATATTCATGATTATGTCGTATCATTAGTAAATGTTACAAATTTTAAGAAATTATGAACTATTTTATCAGAGACATGAATTTAGTAAATCTTTATGCTCCACTTGTGTATAATTTTTCCACTTTTTTAGTTCAATTAACTAACGTACACAACAAATTAATAAAGTCAAGAAAACTTCTTTTCCTTTTTACCCTGCCTCCACGCTGTGCTCCACGTGGCGAACGGGTATTATAAGTTAGTGCATAGTTTTTATACCCTACTCCACACTGTGGAACAGCGTATTATAAAGTTAGTGCATATGTTTGCAAACACCCAGAAGGAGAACCGAGAATAGACACATGGATTGTCTTGGCAAAATTGCTGCAGGGTGGCCTCGCTGAGATCGATAAAGCCATGTCGTCTGTCCGTGAAACACATTTTGTAATCAAAGAACTCTATCGTCGCAGTTTTGGTCCAACTCGACATTAAATTTTTTTGGCACAGGATGTGTTTTTGCTTCAGAATAGATCCCTTACTTTGAGGGTTTTGGAAGAAATCGGGTTCAGATTTAGATAATAGCCTACCCTTATAATTAATATTTCGCCCTAATATGGACTATATGGCCACAGAATGCCAGAGTTTTACCCCCTAATTTACTTTAAAAATTTGCACAAGAAGAACAATTAGTGACTATTGTCAAGTGCTTGCCAAATTTTTTATTGAAATCGGTTCAGATTCTAGATATAGCTCCCATATAAATTTTTCGCCGATATTGAACTAAAACGGTCCAGAAGCCAGAGTTTTACCCCAATTTTGCGGTTGAAATTTTGCAGAGGAGTAGAATTATCAATTAGCTGTAGCGTTGTCCAATTTTGTGTGAAATCGTTCAGATTTTAGAATAGCTCCCATATGTAGAGCTTTCGCGTCGATTTAACACTCAGATATGACCAAGAGGCAATTTTAACTCTGATTTAGTTGAAATTTGCACAGGGAGTATTTAATTTGGATTGTTGCTATGCGTGCCAAATTTGGTTTGAAATTCGGTTTCAGATTTAGATATAGCTCCCATATAATTAGCTTTCGCCCGATTTACACTCATATGACCACAGAGGCCAATTTTTAACTCCGATTTAGTTGAAATTTTGCACAGGGAGTATAATTTGCATTGTTGCTATGCGTGCCAAATTTGGCTGTGAAATCGGTTCAGATTTAGATATAGCTCCCATATATATGTTTTTCTGATTTCGACAAAAAATGGTCAAAATACCAACATTTTCCTTGTAAAATCGCCACTGCTTAGTCGAAAAGTTGTAAAAATGACTCTAATTTTCCTAAAACTTCTAACCATTATATATCGGCGATAAATCAATAATTAAACTTTTGCGAAGTTTCCTAAAATTGCCTTCAGATTTAAATGTTTCCCATATTTTTTATTAACATTGTGTTTCAGCCTAGTGCATTAGCCGACTTAAATTTTGAGTCTATAGATTTTGTAGAAGTCTATCAAATTCTGTCCAGATCGAGTGATATTTGAATGTATGTATTTGGGACAAACATTTATATATAGCCCCCCAACATATTTGACGGATGTGATATGGTAAAATAAATATATATAAAAAAAAATTTAGATCTACAAAGTGGTGCAGGGTATAATATAGTCGGCCCCGACCCGACTTTAGACTTTTCTTACTGTTTTTGAGTATGTTTATTAACACTAAAAAAAAAGCGAACCTCTATATGGCACTAAGTCAATTTAATTCTATATTGTTGCATGGATTTCTCAGGTTTTGAGAAATTTTTTTTTGACTTTATTATTTTTTTGTGTACGTTAGTTAAATAAAATAACACATTTGGCATACCTGTTTAGGGTTCTCAAAACTATAAATTTCCAATTTCAGTTTCGCCCAAGAAGTAGAAGGAATAGGTCGATCCGGTTTTAGTGGCGGGGGGGTATACAAAACATAGACCGAAACATATCATATTCGTCACTCCTTTTTGTTGATCTAAAATGCCTCTAGATTTAAAAAAAATCGAGTAAAGTGTGGTGTCAATAAGCCCAAGCAATCAAATCGTAGATCGATCTATATGGGGACTATACCAAAACATGGATCGAAACACACCATATTCGTGACACATATTTGCGGACCTAAAATAACTAGATTTTGAATTCACGCAAATAGGATAAAAATTGGGATATGCTATCTCGACATGTCTTATATACTTACCGGCGCTAGTATTGTTATAAGCACACATTCAATTTTTGAAAGTCTCCGCTCTCCCAATTACCAAATAATTTGATTAACCGGTGTAGTAGTCGAGTCTAATGAGAAATTGCTGGAGTCGGAGCGTGCCAACAAAATAGCACTGTGTGTCAATTTGAATTATATTGCTCCATTTTTACATATAGCCACATTAAGGATTAGAATGCACATAAAAAATTCCCCTGGTTAAACTAACGCTAAATTTTTTTTTTTTAATTTTCCACAGCCTAATGAATTGTCGTTTTTATGTCCTCCACCATAGGGATAGGGGGGGTATATTAACTTGTCATTCCGTTTGTAAACAATCGAAATATTGCTCTAAGACCCCATAAAGTATATATATTTCTGGTCGTGCTGGTGAAATTCTGAGTCGATCTAAGCATGTCCGTCCGTCCGTCTGTTGAATTCACGCTAACTTCCGAAAGAAACAAACTATCGACTTGGCACAAGTAGTTTTTATTGATGTAGGTCTGATGGTATTGCAAATGGGCCATATTAGTTCACTTTTACGTATAGCCCCCATAGAAACGGACCCCCAGATTTGGCTTGCGGAGCCTCTAAGAGAAGCATATTTCATCCAACTCTGGCTGAAATTTGGTACATGGTGTAGTATAATGGTCTCCAACAACCATGCAAAAATTGGTCCACATCGGTCCATAATTTTATATAGACCCCATATAAACCGATCCCCAGATTTAGCTTGCGGAGCCTCGAAGACAAGCAAATTTCATCCGCTCCGGCTGAAATTGGTACATGGTTTAGTATATGGTCTCAAACAACCATGCCAAAAATTGCGTCCATAATTATATATTAGTCCCCTATAAAAACCGATCCCCAGATTGTCTAGCGGAGCCTTTGAGGAGCAAAATTCATCCGATCCGGTTGAAATTTGGTACATGGGGTTGGTATATGGTCTCTAACAACCATGCAAAAATTTTTCCATATCGTTTCATAATATATATATAGCCCCAATATAAACCAATCCCCAGATTTGACCTACCGGAGCTCTGAAGGAGCAAAATTCATCTGATACGGTTGAAATTTGGTACATTTCGCTAGTTCATGGCGGATAACAACCACGCCAAAATTGGTCGGTATCGATCTATATTATATAGTCCCCGAATAAACCGATCCCCAATCACAGAAAAATCACGATTGCTACTCGAGCCAAAAATAATCAATGATCCCCAGATTTGACCTTTTAGAGAAGCAAAATTCATCCGATCTGGTGGAAATTTGGTATGTGGTGGTAGTATATGATATTTAACAATCATGTCAAAAGTGGTCCATATCATATATAGCACCCATATAAACCGATCCCGAGATTTGATTTTGGATACGTTGCATTAGGAGCAAATTTCATCCGGAGAGTTAGTTTGAAATTAGTTACATTGTGCTTAGTATATGGCCGTTAACAACCATGCCAGTGCTGGCCCTTTAACGGTCTATAGTTTCACCAGGCAAAACAAGCGTCGCCAAAAAATTATGAAAAATGTTCTTTTTAGATCCGGAAGTTTTTAAGATACCAACAACCTTATTAAATTCGATTTAGAAATTTCTATCGCAATCCAATGGTGGAGGTACATAAGATTCGGCTGGCCGAATCTTAGGCCGTATATACTTGTTTTTTTTTTTTTTTTTTGTATTTTTTCAATAAATGAATCTGAAATTCTCTTCATAAGATAATCAATATTTTAATTTAGCGAAATTGTATATTATAAAATAATTTCTATAATTTCTATCATATGGTAGAAAATCTATGAGAGAACCTTCAATGTGAACCCCTATTGTCAAAACATAAAATGCTTAAGCAATTACAAAGAGCCATAAACAATGCGTTACACATAATAAACTTCCTTAATGGTGAACCGGAAACGGAGCTATTTATATATGACCCGAAAACGAGGATTGTTTTTATTGCCTTTATTAACCTGAAAACTTTTTCACTGTGACATTATTATTACGTAGGTAAACACACACACACATGCAGACATAAACACACATATCAAAATTATGCGCCAAACATTCGGTGGGTGCTTAAAACTCCATTCAACATCCATCTAACAACGCAATATCTCGGATGGGGGGTTTTAAGCACCGATTTCTAAGGAATTGAAGAGCATGGTTGAATGCTGCTGCTGCTGGGAACACCCATCATAATCACTTTAATGTGAGCCAAGAAGAAGGAAAAACCCCATATGACACCATTATAATTACTCAGCCCAGTTTGGATTACAAACAAACATATGAGAGGTAATTGTAAAACGAAAACTCTGAAATATACATCACATATAGGAGAGTAACTGTGTGTGTGTGTGTTTGTGTGACAAGAAAATTTAAAACTTAACAATCAGCGAACAATAACACAAATTAAACAGCATATGGTGCCAATGACGGCGGCGACCTTTTTCGCCTTCCACCCCGCAGCCTTGATCTTTTTTTGGGTGAATAAAATATCGAAAGGAAAATGCTGGCAAGGAGCATGTGAAGCTGTGGTGTACTTACTCAACGAAGTGAATGAATGAACAACGTAAGTCGTCGTCAACATCGTCATATGTATGCATGCATGAGTAAATAAAACAGTCTCATTATATTTACATTCGCATGCACTTGTGTGTGTGTGTAGGTGTAATTACATGTGTTATATATATTTATTTTTAATTTTTCTTAACTTTCCATAAAATTGTATTAAAGCGCGTAAAAGGGTGCGCGTAAAACGGTGTCCCGATAAAAATTCTTTAACTTGAATTTGTTAAAAAAAAACTCAAGGTCGACTTATTGTAATCCCCTACTTTCCAAATTTTGCTCTTAAAATTCGAAGAACTGAAATATAGATTATAGGTGACACTGTAAAAAAATGCTTATTTGGATTCAAAAATGTTGACCTTCCTTTTAAAGGTTTGGTATTGATTCCGAGCTTCTTTAAAATAAAGCAATTTTTATGGACCTATTTAGCTTTAAATGAAGGATCAATAAAATTCAAATGATTGATCAAACTTTCATTCTCTTTCTATCCCAGCAAAAAAACCTTCCAAAAGAAGTTTGGATCCCAATACTGTGATCCGGAAGTAGTGCAACTTGAATCATTCCATGATTTTACATGGGCTTGTCATAGGACGGAATACTCCTTTTGGATCCTTTGCATTGCTTTAGAAGTTATGCCCTGGAGTTAATTTGGTGAAGAAATTTAAAAAGCAAAAAATTTCAACAATTTTTTTTACCATATTTTTTATTACACTATTATTTTCTATATCTAATTTTTTTACATTTGAAAAACATTTTCGTACACCAGGGGTTGAACTTGGTTTGATAGCACCATACAGACGCCTAGCACACTCAGCAACAAACGCGTTGAACATAAAAGCGTCGAAAGCCAATTCAAATGTTTGTGATATGATCGTAATACGATACCAAGGAATAACATTATAATTGCTTCCCGGGATGTTCTTTATTTGTATGAACGAAAAAATAAGAAACGCAGGTTCAAATCTCAATTTTTTTTATCAAATATTTTTCTCTGAGTCGATCCGTCTGTTGAAATCACTTCCGAACGAAACCAGCTATCGACTTGAAACTTGGCACAAGTAGTTGTTATTGATGTAGGTCGGGTAGTATTGACCCCATATAACGACGCTCAGATTTGGTTTGCGGAGCCTCTTGGAGGAGCAAATTCATCCGATCCGGTGAATTGGACATGATGTTAGTATATGCCTCCCAACAACCATGCAAAAATTCTTCCATACTCGGTCCATAACTTATATATAGCCCCCATATAACCGATCCCCGATTTGAATTGCGGAGCCTCTAAAGGAAACAGAATTCATTAGATCCGGGCGAAATTTATTAATGATTGGTAACGGTAGTTATATAGGTCTCTAACAACCATGCCAGAATTGGTCAATATCGGTCCATAATTATATATAGCCTGTAATAACGATCCCTCAATTTGACTCGGGCCTCTTATAGACAACATTCACCCGATCAGGTTGATAATTAGTATCGTTGGAGATTAGTATATGTCTCTAACAACATGCTAAAATTGGTCATCATCTGGTCCATAATTATATATAGGCCCATCGAGGCCCTAGATGTGCTTGCCGAGCGTCTAAGAAAATCAAATTTCTTCGATGCGCGGATGCAAATTTATACTAGTGGTGTAAAGTTATATCGTCTCTAACTCTGACAATCCGTCAAAAATTGGTTCCACATCGGTTATAATCTGATTATATAGTTCCCCCATATAACCGATTTGATTTGCGGAGCATCTAAAAGAAGCAAATTTCTCGATCCGGCTGAAATTTGGTACATGGTGTAGTATATGGTCTCTAACAACCGTGCAAAATTGGTCACATCGGTCGATATATTATATAATGCCACATATAAACCGATCCCCGATTTAGACTTGCGGAGCTCTAAAAGAAACAAATTTCATCACATCCGGATCGGTGAAATTTGGTAAATGGTGTTAGTATATGGTCTCTAACACGTCACAAAATTGGTACGCATCGGTCTATAATTTATATTATAGCCCCATATAACCGATCCCCAGATTTGACTCCGAAGCCTCATGATGAGGCAAATTTCCGATTCGGTTGAATTTTGGTACGTGGTGTTAGTATATGGTCTCTAAAGCATGCAGGATATTGGTCCATATCGGTCCATAATTATATATAGCCATATAAACCGATCCCCAGATTTGATCTCCGGAGCCCCTTGGAAGAGTAAAATTCACCCGATCCGGTTGAAATTTGGTACGTGGTGTTAGTATATGGCCTCTAACAACCGTGCGAAACTTAGTCCATAGCGGTCTTAATTATATAACCCCCATTTTAACCGATCCCCAGACTTGACCTCCGGAGCTCTTGGAAGGGCAAAATTCATCCGATCCGGTTGAAATTAGATATGTGGTGAAATTTGGTACATTGCGCTAGTATATGGCCGCTAACAAATGCAAAATTGTCCATATCCGGTCTACATAGAAATTTTCCAAAATTTTTTACTATAGAAATATTTGTCTAAATTTTTTACTAATAGAAATTTTGTTAAAATGATATTACTATACAAAATTTTTTCAAGATTTTATTTTTATAGAAAATTTTGTCAAAATTTTATTTCTATAGAAAATTTTGTCAAGTCTTTAGTACCAGTTTCTATGCATGGTGGAGGGTACATAAGTTCGGCCTGGCCGAACTTACGGCGGAATGTAATTGTTTATTTTT
>PGFW01066838.1:3972-23918 GCA_003123925.1 Haematobia irritans | reverse complement strand
TAGATCCATTCCTGTAAGTTAGCACCAAATAATATAAAATAATTTTTCGTTAATAATGCCATTAGTTGCCCGAGTAAACATTACTTTCAATTTTATAAACTTTGACGTGAAATGAACTGAATTCCGTTTTTGGTGCCAATTTCATTCTTTAGTGTTTCTTTGCCCCGTTCTTTGCAGTTGCTATTGCCTTATTAAAATATTCATCTCAGTTAGTAGACTGTTAAACATTTCGATATGAGGGTTTGTGGTTTGTAGTAAGTTGTTTTGAACATTTTACGATTTGTAAAACATTTAATGTGAAAGAAAAAAAACTACCTCTAATTGCATGTCCAATAAAACAAGTTCAACATTTTTGGTGGAATACAAAGATATGAGGTGAAATACAGAAGAACTATTTCATGCCAGTGCTGATATATTAATTCCATCGTTTTTCAATTGTCCTTTGGTATTTTGGTAAAAGGAGTTAATGGAATAGAAATTCACATGATCCTACGGTGAGAGGTTAGAGTCCAGTGGAAAGAAACGGAGCGATTAGTTTGTAACAGATCCCGTAAGGAGTCTACCACTTTATATTTGACACCATACAGCGGCCACATTCAAAGTGAGACTGCAAAAAACAGAAATTCTCTCTCTCCATTTTTCTACTAGAAAATCTGAGTTTGGAATCAGGCGTTGATAAAGTTTGACACTTTTGTGTTTTTTTTTGATACATTTTCGACTTGCAAAAGCACCGTGGCACGCGGACCGCGGCCATTTTTGTACTTTTCTCATCATAATTACTCTATATAAAGTTATTCTTGCCTTCCTAAATGTTAACGTTTTCAGATATCAACTAACTCAACATTATAAATTAGCGGACATTGAAGAAATATTATTCCAAAGAGGATATTTTTAGTTTTTTATTACAGGATCTCAAACACGTTTTGAGGGGGATATTGTCTCTATCAGCATTCCGTCCGTAAATGTGAAACGTGAAATAGTATGTTTTTCCCAGAGTATTATAAGAATAGTGATATAATATTGATTACGCCCAAGAAGGAGACGAAATTACACATTGGGTGTCTTTGGCAATAATTGCTTAGAGCCGGCCCGAGAGCGCTTGGACGCAGTTGGTGAATTTCTAAAAAAATGGTAATTTTTTTTATCTTTTGTGAGAGTTGGTAGGAATTCTTGGATTTTGGTAGATTTTGCAAAAAAGTTACTTTTTTCATTAATTTTTTCTTGAAAAAACTTTTGACAATTTTCTACAGACATACAATTTTGACAAAATTTTTCTATAGAATAAAATTTTGACAAAATTTTCTATAGAAATAAAGTTTGGACAAAATTTTCTATAAAAATAAAATTTTTGACAAAATTTTCTATAAGAAATACAATTTGACAAAAATTTTCTAGTAGAAATAAAATTTTGACAAAAATTTTTCTATAGAAAATTAAAATTTTTGACAAAAATTTTCTATAGAAAAAAAAAAATTGACAAAAAATTATCTATAGAAATAAATTTTGACGAATTTTCTATTAAGAATAAAATTTTTCCTATAGAATTAAATTTTCACAAAATTGTCTATGGAAATAAAATTTGACAAAATTTCCATATAGAATAAATTGTTGCAAAATTTTCTATAGAAATAAAATTTTGACAAAATTTTCTATAGAAATAAAATTTTCACAAAATTTTCTATAGAATTAAAATTTTGACAAAATTTTCTTATAGAAAAAAATTTTGACACAATTTTCTATAGAAATAAAATTTTCACAAAATTTTTACGGAATAAAATTTTGACAAAATTTTCTATAGAAATAAAATTTTCACAACATTTTTTTACGGAAATAAAATTTTGACAAAAATCTTCCATATAGAAATAAATTGTTTTTACAAAATTTATTATAGAAATAAAATTGTGACAAAATTTTCTATAAGAATATTTTATCCTATAGATAATACAAAATCTATAGGATTTAAAAATTTTTCATGGAGATAAAATTCTTTAACAAAATTTTCTAATAGAATAAATTGTGGACAAAATTTCTATAGAAATAAAGATTGTCTTTTTCTGTAGAAATAATCTTTTTACGGAAATTTTCTATAGAAATAAATCTAGACAACATTTTTTTTTATTAGAAATACCAATTGCTGGCAAATTTTCTATAAGAAATAACATTTTTCTATAGAAATAAAATTTCACAAAATTTTCTATAGAAATGAATTATTCTTATAGAATAAGTTTAGGAACTTTTTCTGTTAAATAATATTTTTTACAAAAATATTTCTATTAGGAAATAAAATTTTTGACAAAAATTTTTCTATGAAATACAATTTTTTGACAAATTTTTCTATTAGAAAATAAAATTTATGAAAAATTTTCTATAGAAATAAAAATGTTGACAAATTTTTCTATAAGGAATAAAAATTTTTCCTTATAGAAAAAAAATTTCACAACATTTTTTAGGAATAAAATTCTGACTAAAATTTCCTATAGAAATAAATTTGTGGACAAAAATTTTCTATTAGAAATAAGGATTTGGACCTTTTTTTCTGTAGAAATAATATTTTTACGAAATTTTCTATAGAAATAAAATTTTGACAAAATTTTTCTATAGAAATAAAATTTTGACAAAATTTTCTATAGAAATAAAATCTTTTGACAAAATTTTCTATAAGAATTAAATTTTCCTACACACAAAAAATTATCACCAACATTTTTTCAATTAAACATTACTTATGAATTGGAAACGGATTACAATTAATATGTTAATTATTCAATTAATATATTTAATCAAATCCGAATTAAAAACCAAATTAAAAAAATGATTGATATTTGTTACGTTTTCCAATTAAATATTAATTGATTCATCAATTTTGTTAATCAATTCGGACAAAATTTTCAATTAACAAACGGTGATTACAAAATTTTTTCAAAATTACACATGGTGATTGATTAATCACCTTTGTGATTGAAATTGAATAATTTTTGAGTAATGGAAAGAGCGCAAAAAGACAGAGATTTATTTCAAACAAGAGCATCAGAGAGAGATCAGTCTGTGAAGTAACTCGTAACGAACGGTTGGGTTTTTGTTATTCGCGTAAATTGAAATCATGATTGGCGAATTCTGTCTGTGCATTCAAAATGTGTGCATAAATATTTTTGAACGCAACAAACAAATCATAGCAAAGGGCGTTGAATAAAATAAGTGTGCAACAACAAACGGACACGTGGTAAAGTTTGGAAAAAATATTATGAGAGGAACGCATTTGGAATTACCTGTGTCTTGTGTTTTGTGGGTGTTGTAAAAATGGAAAACAAATCTACGTTTTTATTGAAGGTAGAAAAGTGAATGTGAATTACCGTTTTCATTGAAGCTGTTACATTAAAAACGGACTAAAATTAATATATTTTTTATTCATTTTCTTTTGTGACCCAACTTTATTTCGTGAAATTGTCCAATCAACTCCATCATTTTATCAAATATATAAGGAATATTGTTTGCAATAAACAAAAGTGGGTACCGTATGATCTTTTAAAATTATAAATTTTGTTCACTTCCTAGTTTTCTTAAAACAAGAGCGGTATGGTGTTTTTTTGTAGATTCACTTGAAAGTGCGAAGTGGCGTTGCATAAATTGCAGTTTATATTTTTACCTGCCTTTTTTCAGTTTTGACCCAAGCAGAGAGCAATATATCTGATATTATAAACTAATGAGCTGAATTATGTAATGGTAAAAAAGTTCTTTCTTTTGGATTTAAAAATATGAAAAAATATCCGAAAATTATAAAAAATATGTATTTTCCATTTATATTTTTTCTATTCCAGAATTTGCCAAAGTATCATCAAATATAATACCATAATATTACATTTTGATGATACTTTGCCAAATTTGGAAATAGAAAAAATATAAATGAAAATACATTATTTTATTATTTTTCCGGATATTTTTCATATTTTTCTAAATCCAAAAGAAAGATCTTTTTTAACCATTACATAATTCAGCTCATTAGTATATATCAGATTTATATTGCTCTCTGTTGGATTCAAATGAAGAAAGGGCAGGGTAAAACCAAAATGCAATTTTAATGGCCAACGCCACTTTCGCAACTTGCAAGGTGAATCTTACAAAAACCCATTACCGCTTGGTTTTAAGAAAACTAGATGTGACAAATTTTATAATTTTAAAAGATCAATACGGTACCCACTTTTTTTATTGCAAACATATTCTTATATTATTTGATAAATTGATGGAGTTGATTGGACAATTTACGAAATAAATTGGTCACTTAAAAGGAAATGGAATAAAAAATTATATTATTTTAGTTCGTTTAATGTAAATAGGCTTCAATCGGAACGGTAATTTCACTTTCACAGTTTCTTCTTCAATAAACGTAGATTGTTTTCCCATTTTTACAACACCACAAAACACAAACACAGGTAATTTCAAATGCGTTCTCTCATATATTTTTTTCAAACCTTTACCACGTGGTCGTTTGTTGTTGCACACTTTATTTATTTCAACCCTTTGCTATGATTTGTTGTTGCGTTCAAAATATTTATGCACACATTTTGAATGCAGCAGACAGAATGTCGCCAATCATGTTTTTCAATTTTACGCGAAAAACAAAACCACGTTCGTTACGACGTTACTTCCACAGCTGATCTCTCCTCTTGAATCTCTTGTTGAAATAAATTCTCTTGTCTCTTTTCGCTCTTTTCCATTACTCAAATTATTCAATTTCAAATCACAAAGGTGATTGATCAAATTCACATGTGTAATTGGAAAAATTTTGGAATCACGTTTTAATTGAAATTATTTCCGAATTGATTAATCAAATTGATTGAATCAATTAATATTTTAAATAATTGGGAAAACGTAAACAAATCATCAATCATCTTTCTTTTAATTGGTTTTTTATTCGGATTGATTAAATAATTTATTGAATCAATTAATCATATTAATTGAATCCGTTTTCAAATTTCAATTAAGTGTTTATTGAAAAAATGTTGGTGATATTTTTTGAAATCTTGTTATTTTGGGAAAAATTTTTATTTATAGAAATTTTGTCAAATTTTTATTTCTATAGAAATTTGTCAAATTTTATTTCTATAAGAAAATTTTTGTCAAAATTTTATTTCTATAGAAATTTTTAAAATTTATTTCTAAGAAATTCAAATTTTATTTCTATAGAAAATTTTGTCCACAATTTATTTCTATAGGAATTTGTCAGAATTTTATTTCCATAAAAAAATGTGAAATTTTTTTCTATAGGAAAATTTTATTTTAATAGAAAAATTTTGTCAACATTTATTTCTATAGAAATTTTGTCAAAAATTTTTTTTTATAGAAAAATTTTGTCAAAATTGTATTCATAGAAAATTTTGTCAAAAATTTTATTTCTATAATGTAAAATTTTACAGAAAAAGTCAAAACTTTATTTTCTATAGAAAATTTTGTGAAATTTTATTTCTATAGGAAAAATGTTATTCTTATAGAAAATTTTGTCACAATTGTATTTCTATAAAAAAAAATTTGCCAAAATTTTATTTCTATAGAAAATTTCGTAAAAATATTATTTCTACAGAAAAAGCAAATCTTTATTTCTATAGAAATTTTTTCAGACAATTTATTTCTATAGTGAAATTTTTGTTAGAATTTTATTTCTATGAAAAATTTTTTATCCTATAGAATTTTGTTATTTCTATAGGATAAAATTTATTCTTATAGAAAATTTTGTCACAATTTTATTTCTATATAAAATTTTGTAAAACAATTTATTTCTATAGGAAATTTTGTCAAAATTTTATTTCCGTAAAAAATTTTGTGAAAATTTTATTTCTATAGAAAATTTTGTCAAAATTTTATTTCCGTAAAAAATTTTGTGTGAAAATTTTTTTCTATAGGAAAATTTTCGTCAAAATTTTTTCTATAGAAAATTTTGTCAAATTTTATTTCTATAGAAAATTTCTTGAAAATTTATTCTATAGAAAATTTTGTCAAAATTTTATTTCTATAGAAAATTTGTCACAATTTATTTTATAGGAAATTTTGTCAAAATTTTATTTCATAGAAAATTTTGTAAAATTTTATTTCTATTAGGAAAATTTCTATAAAATTTTGTCAAAATTTTATTTTATTAGAAATTTTGTCCAATTTTTTTTATCTAGAAAATTTTGTCAAAATTTTATTTCTATAGAAATTTTGCAAATTTATTTCTATAGAAAATTTTTTGCAAAATTTATTTCTATAGAAAATTTTGTCAAAATTTTTTTCTATAGAAAATTTTGTCAAAATTATTTCTATAGAAATTTTGTCAAAATTTTATTCTATAGAAAATTTTGTTCAAATTGTATGTTTTAGAAAATTTTGTCAAAAGTTTTTCAAGAGAAAATTAATGAAAAAGTACCTTTTTGCAAAATCTACCAAAATCAAGAATTCTACCAATCTACAAAAGAGTAAAAAAAATTACCATTTTTTTTAGAATTCTACCAACTGCGTCAAGCGGCTCTGGGGCCGGCTCTAAGCATTATTGCCAAAGACACCATATGTGTATTTCGTCTCCTTCTGGGCGTATCATATATATGCACTATCTTATAATACTCTGGCGGAAAAACATCACATTTCACGTTTCACATTTACGGACGAATGTGATAGAGACAATATTCCTCTCAAAAGTGTTGAGATCTGTAATAAAAACTAAAATATCCTCATTTTGGAATAATATTTCTTCAATGTCCGCTATTTATAATTTTTAGTTGAGTTGATATCTGAGAAACGTTCACATTTAGGGCAGAATAACTCTATATAGAGTAATTATGATGAAAAAGTACCAAATGGCTCGCGGTCGTGCCACGGTGCTTTTGGCAGTCGAAATGTATCAAAAAAAAACACAAAAGTGTCAACTTTATCAACCCTGATCCAACTCAGATTTCTCTAGTGGAGAAAATGGAGAAGAGAGAATGTCTGTTTTTGCAGTCTCATTTGAATTGTGGCGCTTATGTGTGTCAATATAAAGTGTAGACTCCTAACATCTTTACAAACTAATCTCGTTCTCTTTCCTACTCTAACCTCTCACGTAGGAGCATGTGAATTTCTATCTCCTTACTCTTTTTACCAAAATACAAAGGACAATTGAAAACGATGGAATTAATATATCAGCACTGCATGATAATATGTTCTTCTGTATTTCACCTCATATCTTTTGTATTCCACCAAAATGTTGAACTTGTATTATTGACATTGCAATTAGAGGTAGTTTTTTTCTTTCACATTAAATGTTTTACAAATTGTAAAATGTTCAACAACTTACTACAAAACCAACAACCTCATATCGAAATGTTTAACATCTACTACTGATGAATATTTAATAGCAATAGCAACTGCAAAGAACGGGCAAAGAAACACTAAAGAATGAAATTGGACCAAAAACGGAATTCAGTTATTTAGTCAAAGTTTATAAAATAGAAAGTAATTTTACTCGGGCAACTAATGGATATTAGAAAAATTATTTATATTTTGGTGCTACTACAGAATGGATACTACAAAATGGTAAAGGGCAAATTGATGGCTAATAATATAACCCAGGAGAGATATTCGAGACAACTTCAAGAGGATATTTGACAATATATGAAATATATAAAAAATCAAATAGATTATGAATATATGGTAATAAAGAGTGAGAGATCAACACAATGTATATTTGAAGATATGTTAGAATATTGCAAACGAAGAAGACGAAGCAAAGCCCTTGATAATATTGATAAAGAATTAGCTGATGTCTCTAACAATATGAAAAGAAAACATTCACGGAATGGTATTATCCTAAGTGTGTTGGTCCAAAAATACAATTCCCTAAAATTAGCGAATCATTAATGGGCCATTTCATATGGATTACAAGCGATATGGATATGAAAAAAATTTGCTTACACTTTAAAGATGAAATACAAATAAGCAATTTCATCATGGACATCAACTCTTTGAGAGATCAACATTTAATACATATATGCAATAGACGAAGACCTTTGGAAATTAAATCCTCAATGATAGAAAATTACATTATATCGGTATAGGAGATCTAACGGGAATAGATATAGTTACAGAATCTGATCAATTACCTCCACGCAGTATTTTTATCGAAATGCTGAAGACATTTGAAATTGGAAGGTTATATAGGCAATTGTATCGATACATTTGCCTCACCGCTATAATGCTACATTGATTATAAGACCGCCCAAAGATATGGGGTAGCTATATTCTACAATATACTATTGGATAAAATAACTGAGGGCCATTTGGATGTGCCATCTGTTGCAACACCATATCCGCTGGTTATAAATTCTACAACAAATATTGATTATTCTATCCCATAGAAATATTGGAACTATGTTATATGATTCCATTCACGTCTCATGGAATTCAATCATGTCTATACCTACATCATAGACAAATATGTTATGCTGATATATTTTCATATTAATCCTCATCTATGGTATACTCTTTACAATAGGAACCACCAAGCGTCATTCTTGTTTTTATTTTGAAATTTTGGTAAATGATAAAAGTATACGTGTTCTTTTGGGTCAATCATTTGTTATGCCTACGAAACCTGGCCCCTTTATGCAATACATATGTTTCCTACTCTGCTATACCAGTCTTATTATTTCTACATCATATCAAGCCTATTTGAATCGAATCTTATACATCCCGCCTTGGAAAGACCGGTAGAAACCTATGAAGATATTCGTAGAGTAGGTTTGAAAATTGCCATAAGTCCCCAAGAAGCAAATTTCCTAGATCCTTCGATATTGTCAATATATTTCGGATATCTTTGAAATCATGGAACCCTATTATAAATTTCTTAAGCTACGTGCCTCTTGGAATACTCATTATGTCTATCCTGTTTCCTATACCCGTTGGTTGCCTTTAATGAACAACAAAGTATATTCCAAAGGACATTATTTTATTATTCTCAGAAATTGTGTTTGGATAAACAATACCTCTATCTGTACCGATGCGTCAAGATTTACCATTTAAACCACAATTTGATCAACATATTTTGAGGCTTTGGCAAATGGGTTTTATGCAGCATTGGATTAAAAATAATTTTCTTACACTGGTCCGTATGAATTATACCAAATGGAAGATTTGAGTACACCCGAAATAAAAGCGGATGCTATAGAATTGAAATGATCTCAAATGGTTGGCTTATTTTTTGCTGGTCTTTTGGTGTTGGCATTGTTTATTTTTATAGCTGAATTGATAGTCTTTAAAAAAAGAAAACAAAAACATTCAATAAAGAAAGGATTCGATAATCATTAGATGTTTTTTGTGTCTTGCTGAATAGTTATTGAATTTAAATTTATGTGAATTGTTAATAAATCCAAACTGAACGACATAGTTTAATAGATAGACTTTTATTTACGATTTTTTTCCTCTTTTATATTTACCCACACTGATAATTTGTATTTTTTTTTCTTTGGGTTATTCGCTTTGTATTGCTACTTTGGTAACTTTCCTCATTGTGAATTTTATAGCGTGCTGAATAGATATCAAATGAAAGTTATTGTGAATTGTTTTAAATCTGTACTTAGCAACGTTGCTTATTTACATTTACTATGTTTTCTCTATGTCCACAGTAAGTGAGCATCATCTCTTCTCAAAAAACTTAAATTGTATATCATTACACACACACACACACTACAATTTGTATTTTTTTTTCTGGGATCATTTCTCATTGTGAATTTGTATTATAGTGAAATGTTATCAATATTAACTTATCGTGAATTGTTAATAGTATGACTACATCATTTTCATCATTTTCTACATTCTCTATATTCATTATGATGAGCTTTAACGATTTTGTTCTCTTCTCAATAAAAACTTTAATTGTATATCACTACACACAAAAAAAATTTCTGATTCAATCACGAAATTAATTGATCCAATTAATTTTTTAATTGAAATGTCTTCAATCACAGAAATGATAGTATCAATTAAAAAATTTGAAAAATTGAAGGTCAATTAAAAAATTAATTGATCCAATTAAAAAATTAATTGATACTATTAATTTTTGTGATTGATTTTTGTTTCAATTAAAAAAATTGTTGATTCAATTAAATTTTTAATTGAATATTTTTAAAACTCAATTAAAATTTTAATTGGAAAAATTTTCGTGAAATTTTTTCTGTGTACCCATTACACTACAATTTGTATTTTTTCTTTAGTCTCTTCGTATTACTTTTTTCGTAAACTTTTCCTCATTGTGAATTTTGCATTATGCCGATATTCGTTCACTCTCACCATCTCTCTCCCTCTCTTACACTCATTACCTTTAGCAATAACGATTTTGTTATCTCTCAATTAAACTGAATTTGTTTATCACTACCCCACACACTCACATTTGTATTTGGTTTTTGGGTACTCTCTTTGGATTTACATTAATTCTTTCACTCTTTCTACACCGATTATGGTCAATATCAAAAATTTTGTTCTCCTTAATAAAACTTATTTTATATCACATACCCACACATACATTTACTATTCGTTTACTCTTTCTGTACATTCATTATGGTGAGCATCAAAGATTTTGTTCTCTTTTCAATAAAATTGAATTTGATTATCCCTACACCCACACTTGTATTTGGTCTTTGGGTACTCTCTTTGTCTTTTATTTGACGATTTTCCTAATTGTGAATTTTGTATCTTGCTAAATAGTTATCGAATGGAACTTTATTAAAATAGTAATAATAGGATATTACATTAATTCTTTCATCATTCTCTACCACTCATTACCTTTTAGCAATAACGATATTTTTCTCTCTCAAAAAACTTGAATTTGTTTATTCACTACCCCCCACTCACATTGTTTTTGTCTTGGGCGTATCTCTTTGTATTTCTTTGTGGTAATTTTTCCTTATGTGAATTTTGAAAATTAACGAATTGAATTTATGGAATTGTTAATAAATCACGAAACTTTTAGCAACGTAAGTTTAAGGATATGGACTGTTACATTTTAATATTTCTTTATTCTTTCTCTACATTCATACGGTGAGCATTAACGATTTTGTTCTCTTCTTAATAAAAAATGAAATTTTATATCACTCGCACAATCCTGCCATTTGGTATTGTCTTTTTCTTTGGCTACTCTCTGATTAATCTTGTCCACTAATACTAAAGAAAGATTCAAGACTTGAGTTATCAAACTATGCCTCTTCTTCATCAAGATCTATCGTCACTTTGCTAACGCCCATTTGAGAAGAAGGCCACCATTTACTCCCAGAGAAGGAATTTATGATTCACCATCAACATGTTTCAAGAGCCAAAATTTATTTTGAATGGTGACCATGTAACATTTCTCGGCAAACCCATTTATTTTCTCGAAAATTCTATGACTTTTTCGGAAAGCATGTTATGTTTGCGAGAAAACACAACATTTTTGCGACAAAATGTTTACATGGTTCACCATCCAAAAATAACATTTATGCTCTTTGAAATTTATTTGGAGATCATATTCTTCTCTGTTGTTACTAATTAGAATTATTCGAGGCAAATTGACCCTATTTTTTATTCATAACATATTTATTAAAAATAATTATAAATAGTTTTATTTTAGTATTTATACAAAATAAAATTAATTATAGTGTATTAGTGTTTACAATTGAATAATTTATAAAACAAAAAAAATATTATGTGTATCAGGGTTTACAATCAAAAATTTAAAGCGTCATCGAAGAAATACGGACTTCGGATTCGAGCTAAAAATACATAATCGGCCCTCGAGTCAAGAAGCCGATAACCGAAAACCGAGCCTTTCAAGTAATATTGTCATATCGAATTGTCCTGTTGAATTTGCTCAGTCAAAAAACCCAATGCAAATAAAACGTAAACAAATTATAAATAAAAATTTTAAATTAAATTATAAACTCTTTTTACAACAAAATATATGTACAAAATTTGTTAATAAGAAAATAAAAAATTATAATCCTGTTTGTCATTAAAATTAAACAGCTTAATTTTGAATCATTAAACAGCTTTAGTTTTAAAGAATTATTATAAGACATGGACTGGAATTACCTATTTATTGTTGTTTTTATGCCTCTGTTGAATAAAATATGCAAAATTGAACTAAACACATACCAAATTCTTTAACCCTTATATGACGTTACGGCATTGATGACCAATCGTATTTTCATCAGCGCATTTTTACTGTTGAATATAATTAAAAGTTCATTACTACTGAGAGCAAGAATTCAGTGTACATGTCAACAATTCATGCACCTTACTATAGAACTTTATTTATTTCCAAAAGTAAGAACATGCTGATGAAAAACGATGTGGTCAATCAAATGACCCTAAACACAATATTAGGTATTAATTACAAATTTCTAATGAAATAATCGGCTTCGGCCGGTCATTGTTTTATTGCCGAACATCAGCTTTGCCAAAAAAAACCGTTCGTATTGAACTCTAAAAATATTTAATTATTTTCATATTTTCATTGTTTTAAAAAGTTAGTAGCCCTATTCTAAATATCGCTGGCAATGCATTCCTTGGATCATTTTTCCCTGAGGAATAAAATCCTCCCTTTCTAAAACAAGGGGAATAGGAGAAAAAATCTCAGGAATTGTTATCAGAATGACGCTATATGATAAATTCATAATATTTTGCCAATCTCAATTTTTCTTTAATTTATTTATACATTATTTTATACTGTAAGAAAGTTGTCATGTGTCCTTTGCACGCTCTTCTTTCTCCGATCTTTCAATGCAAAACCGTAAACCTTTAATAAATGAACGATTATTATATATACATTATCTCCATATACATAGTATGGTGTAGTAAACATATTGCATATCCTAAAAAATGTATAAAACAAAAAAAAATCTATGAAGTTTTAGGTAATTTGTAATTTTTCTTTTCTTTCGCTTCTTTATTCCCTTTGATTTCGTTATCATTTTATAGGGTTTCATATATTTCGAGTCATTATTTAAATTCTTCTTCTGCGACTACGCAGCAAACTGAGATATTTATCAAAAGTCTGATAAGTTTTTTTTCTCTCTCGCCCTATTTGTAAATTTGCATTAGTCTTATAATGGACTAGTGGCTGTGAGTGATGTTACTTACTGACCAATAAACAAAACAACCAAAAACAAAAAGAAAACAAACAAAAGATCATGAATATTATAGCAAATAAATCAAGTGAAAAAAACTACATTATCCATATGGCATATGGCTTATATTCATGCCATGCGGAAAAATCGAAGGCTGTAAATTTTAATACAAAACTATCTGTTTTTTTTTTGGAGGTAAAGGGTGCGTATTTACATTGTATTCTCTACTTTGCATACAACAAACAAACCAAACTTTACAATTTCTATAAAATTTTCTCTATTATCATATCGGTTTGCGGGTTTTAAAATCGTTTATTTTGTTACTAGCTCAAGTACAGAAGTGAAATAGAAGAGGAGAGAGAGAGAGTAAACAGAGAGGCAGAGTAAGTAAAAGAGTATGATAACATAGATGAGGCGGAAATGTGGTTTGAAATAGTGCGTTTGTTTTTACATGGGGGGGGGGGGCGGATTTCTGGTGTGTGTTGTGTGTGTGTGTAGCACACAATTGACTTTGATTCAAAACGATTTGGCATCGTTTAAAAATTTTGGTTTACATCTTTGACATGTGGCTAAGGCGTAAGTGTTGTGGGTCAAGTTGAGCTATCTAACCTCGTAAAACGTTGCCCTTATTGTTATTGTTGTTCCCTCGGTAGTAATTTAACACGCAATTTACTTCATCACCGCAAAAGAATATTGTACTATGTTTTTTGGTTTTTTGTTTACCAAATAAGTAGAAAAGCATTTTTTCTGGTGAAGATTGATGGGATAAACACATTCTTGATTTTTTCGAGTTGGGTTGTTTACTTGCAATGGGATATTTTGTTATTTTAGGAATATTGAAAATAAACGATATCGATTGGGATAACTTTGTGTATACACATACAGGATGTGCTTACATACAGGATACCCAGAAAAAATGAGAGCACTATTTCAGCAGGATTGTAAGGAGAGAGAGTAGTACTTAATGCTTACAAAACAACCGACATCAGCGCTGATTTTTTGTGGGGCGATGTCCGATTTAGAGCAGTTCTCACATAGCGCTGGTATAATTGCTCATTTTAATAGAAACGGTTGCTCAGAAGTGATATATAATCTTGAGTATAGCATTGTTGGGCCGTGAAGGAAAACATCACTACCTTTCATGACTATACTTGCATGAATTGGTTGCAATAACGTACAAACGAATGAATCAAAACTACTTTCATTACTCGTTTACGTTTAATTTGCCATCGATTTCATGCAGTTGGATGCACTTGCGTTTATTGTATACCAAAAAGCGCAGACTAAACTCTTACTGCCTGAAGTATTTCTTGCTGGGTAGAGGCTTACACACACACAATTTGGTTGAGGAATTGATCGTCTTGGACTCTACCCATTATTCTGGATATTCGGAATGGCAAATCGGAACAATGATTTGGCAACACTGGTTCAAAACCAAAAGGGCCCTTGGGGGGCACGTTTCGTGTTCTGTTTTTACTGTTAAACATCTTCAATGAATCATTCTTACAAACGGAGACGACGCTTGCAATTTTATTGAATTTTATTATTAAAAATGTGTGTTCTCTTAGGAAAGTTCATTCGCACCGAACTGTGTTCAGCGTACGAATTCATTTTTTGGCTTGCTTAAGGGGTACGTAAATAAGCAGAACTTGCGATTATGGAGTGAAGATATCAGCCAGATGCATTACAAAAGTACAATGCACCTAGAAAATGTCACCAGTATGGTGCGTTAATGGACTGATTGCATCATTGGACCGTAACTGTGAATGAGCTCTTACAGTGAGAATGACTATCCCACTTTTTTTTTTTTTTTGCTCCCAAAAATGAAAAGCTTGACTTGCTTCGTTCGGCGACTATTTATTTCACCTTAGATAATTTGATTTGAATATTTGATTTTTTCTATTTCATTTTATTCCACACTCGACAATTGCGTCAAATTGACGCCTCGATCGTGCTATATAACCGTTCTTTTGGGGGGCTTAAAATGCTTCATGTTTAAAGCTCACTATCTATTTCACAGAAAAGCCCGTTTCAATTGAAGGTATCGGTTAAACATTTTATTCGTGACGATATAGAGCCGACCGAACGCAGGATTTTTTTGTGGTTGAAGTCAATGTCGGCAAAATGTGAATAATCCGGCCAATCTGTTTATTTTACTGAATTTTTATTAAAGTATTGTGCGTCTTTTAGTTCAATTATTAGCATTAATTTATTAAACAAGGAATAAAAACACTACAGATAAAAGGTAATTCAGATTCATATCTATAATCTTCTTTAAAACCTGATATTTATGACGAACAGTTATTTTTATAAATTTTTTGTTTTAGTTTTTGTTGTACTAGGTGTTTTGACTGAGACAAATACCAACAACTTAGTGACAATTCGAAACTTAAAATAAATTATTCAAAAAGCTTCGTCTTCAGTTAATCGGCCTTCTTGACGACGAAGGCCAATTCTTTGGCGATGCCAGAAGCCGCATTCTTTGGTCGGGCTCTAGTGAGATCCCGCACATTCTCTCAACGAGATGGGCTTGAGCAGTACAAAATTCGCCTAATATGGGTGACTTGGCCTAGGAACATACGGAGAAACTTGCGATCGTCATGGTTAGCATGAAACTTTTTGAAAAAAAATATTTTTTTCAATTTCGAATCGTTTTTTGATTTTTATCCCTTACACCAAATCTACTGTCGGTTACAGTGTATTATCAAGTTTTGTGCCATTTGTATGTAACGCCAAGAGGAAAAAGTTCGTAAGACCCATCGTTTAGTTACCGATCGTCTTAGGAATTAATTCTTGAAGTCGATTTAGCGATGTCCGTCTGTCCGTTCCTGTCTGTCTGTTGATTGTATTTTTTGTGTGCAAAGTACAGATCGCCAGTTTTAGTCCGGATTGTCCTAAAATTTATGGTATAGGTCCTGATTTCGGACTCAAAGACATCCTAATTGATTTTGGAAAAAATCGCGTTCAGATTTAATATAGCTGACCAATATATATTTTTCACCGATTCTGGTCATAATGGCGTGATTATATCAACCGATTCTATCCTCAATTTGTTACATCCGAATATTTTTATGGGTCTCGAAAAACTATGCAAAATATCAATTCCAAATCGCGGCTTCAGATTTAAAATTAGTCTCCCGATAATATAGCATTTCGCACGATATATACACTATTTGACACAGCTGTCCAATACTTTTACTCGTTTAATTTGAATTTTGCACAGGGAGGTTTAGAAATTAGCATCTTTAGCTATTGCGTAGCCAAATTTGGATTGAAATCGGTTCAGTTTAGAAGAATATCTTCCCTATATAGCTTTCGCCTGATTTACACTCATATTGACACAGAGGCCCAATTTTTTGCTCCGGATTTAGTTGAAATTTTGCACAGGGGAGTAGAATTGCATTGTTGCTATGCGTTTGCAATTTAGCGTTGAAATTGGTTCAGATTTAGATATAGCTCCCATATATATGTTTTTTCTGTTTTTGGACAAAAATTGTCAAACTACCAACATTTTCCTTGTAAAAATCGCCACTGGCTTTAGTCGAAAATTTTGTAAAAAATGGACTTAATTTTCCTAAACTTCTAATTACAATATATATCGAGCAATCTCTTTTGGTCCAATTTCATTCTTTAGTGTTTCTTTGCCCGTTCTTTGCAGTTGCTATTGCTATTAAATATTCATCAGTAGTAGATGTTAAACATTTCGATATGAGGTTGTTGGTTTTGTAGTAAGTTGTTGAACATTTTACAATTTGTAAAACATTTAATGTGAAAGAAAAAAACTACCTCTAATTGCAATGCCAATAATACAAGTTCAACATTTTGGTGGAATACAAAAGATATGAGGTGAAATACAGAAGAACATATTATCATGCAGTGCTGATATATTAATTCCATCGTTTTCAATTGTCCTTTGTATTTTGGTAAAAAGAGTACAGGAGATAGAAATTCACATGCTCCTACGTGAGAGGTTAGAGTAGGAAAGAAATCGAGAGCTTAGATTAGTTTGTAAAGATGTGTAGGAGTCTACACTTTATATTGACACACATACAGCGCCACAATTCAAATGAGACTGCAAAAACAGAAATTCTCTCTTCTCCATTTTCTCCACTAGAGAAATCTGAGTTGGATCAGGGTTGATAAAGTTGTTCACGCGCTATGTAATAAGTCAAAGTATTTTTTGATACCATGCTGTAAGACCTTCAAGATTTTATTTTTTTGTAAATATTATTTTTTTGTGCATATGTAAATGTTGAGAGCCACATAGCGGGAGCCAATTATGGTAAATGTTGTTGAGGACGTAAATATAATAGGTTATTTAATGAAATCGCCCGACAATATACAAGTAATTTAAATGTAACCTATTCATGGAAGCAAAATTTTTTTAAACATTCACAAATGTCTGGCTTTAAAATTTAAAATTGTTTGATCGAGGGCGGACGAGTGACCCCAATGTTAAGTGAAAAAATATCAGAAAGTAATTTTTAAAATTGCATGAAAATTGAGCCAAATCGTAGCATTTATGATTACATAGGTCTATATATATAATTAGAGTATATTGGTAAATTGAATTTATTTTTCCGAGTTTTCGACTTCAGTGACGATTTTACTAAGAAACGGTGTGGGTATAATTACGCTGATATTAGCTCACAAATGGGTAGAAATATATATTGGGGAGCTTTGTCTAATTCTGAGCGCGACTTTGGATAGAAATTTGCCACACATTGCTAAAATTTTAAAGTTGGAATCGCTCAGTGAAACTTCAAATTTTCGGAAAATATCGAAACCTTGCACCGTGGTCATAATCAATCTAAATCGGAGAAAAGATAATATATGGGGCAGTTATATCTAAATCTGAACCGATTTCAACGCAAAATTTGCATGATTGTTGCAAGAAGGTTAGTCCTAGGCCTCTGTACAAGACTTGCAAAAGTAAATCGGGCGTGAAATTCTTGACCGGAAACTCGAGACCCGACCAGATTGGGGCCATATGAAGTTGCGACAAGTCGGACGCAGATATTATGGCGAGCTATATCAAAATCTGACACAATTTTAACTAAAATTTGGCATGCATCAGGTAATAATTGATTATCCATTTCGACTGTGCACAATTTTAAGTATGAACTCGGAGGAAAATGTTGATCTTATGCGTAGTCATGATTCTGTAAGGCGGACGACAGATAATTAGTGGGACTATATCATAAATCCGAAACGCAGATTTCAACTAAATCGGTAATGCATATTTATAATAATAATTCTAAAACCCATCTGCAAAATCTTCACAGTAAGTCGGGAGTAAACATTTGGCCTCGGCCGTCATAGAGTGTAATTCGGGGCGCGAAGCTATTATGGGAGGAGCTAGTATCTTAATTGAAGCCGATTTCAACCAAATTCGGTGTGCATAATTTACTAACCTATCTCATTTACTGCCCATAGTGCAAATTTTACGTAACTCGGGGTAAAACTTTTGGCCTCAGGGGGCATAAGGAAGTGGTAAACGGCGAAAGCTAATAGGGACTATAATCTAAATCCTGAAACGGATTTCAACCAGAATTCGGTGTGGACATTTGTATTAATGTTAATTCTACTGCACTTTGCAAAAAGTTTCACGGTGAAAATCGGACAGGAGATTGGCCTGCTGAGGGGCCATGAGGAGGGTAAATCGGCGAAGCTTATATATTGAGAGGGCTATATCTGATATGTGAAGCCGATGTGAATGATATTTTGCATTTGACGAGACTGCACAAAATATATTGATTATACGAATGGAGAGAAGATCGTTTGGGAATAAATACGTCAATTTCCTGACCAGATCGGTATATAAATATATAAGTGACAGCTATATCTTAAATTTGAGTCGCTTATATATGGGAGCTACTAATTGTTAAAATGTGAAAGCCGATTTAACGGCAAGTATATGGACACACCAGTAACGACGGCCGGATGTAAAGCCTACCTATTCGCGGTAAATTTGAGAGCAAGTCGGCAAAACTCACTGGCTTTTTGAGGTCATAGTAATGCAAATTCGGACGAAAAAATAAAAAAAAAAAAAAAAATTTAATATACTGGGAGTCTATTATCATAAATAATGAACCAGAGTTCCAACATCAATTTACCAGCATTGGTGAACAATGCCAACCGTCTACTGTCTAGTGCAAAATTTCACGAAAATAGTGTAGTCACAACTTTGGCTCCTGTTGGCCATAATGATCTAAATCGGAGATAAGATATAAAATGGGGAGCTATATCTAAATCTGAACCGATTGTGGCTGACTATTTTGAAGTTTTCGAGACTCAAAATAAAATATTACGGATCTACGTGAATTTTGAAAGAACATAGGTTGATAATACAGCGCCAATTAATGCGCCAGATCGGGGATAAAATATAATCATGGACAGCTAGTGAGTCTAATTCGAACCGATTTTTTCACCAAATCAAATAGCGATTGTCTTATGTTCCAAAAACGACGGACTAAGACGCAAAAACTTTGAAGGACGATACGGAACTAGAACTGACGACTGTACTTTGCGCAGCAAAAAACATCGACACCAGACAGACAGGACAACGGACGGACATCGCTAAATCGACTCAGAATTTAAATTCTAAGACGATCGGTATAGGCTTAAAAGACGATGGGTCTCAGACTTTTCGCTTCTTGGCGTTACATAACAAATGCACAACTTATTATAAGAACCCTGTACCAACAGTAGTAGGCTGAAGGGTAATAAAATAGCCGGACGGATGTGAAGATAATAAAACATATTCCAAATGAGATATTTTAGTTTTTTATTACAGGATCTCAACATTGTTTGAGAGGAATATTGTCTATACCACCACCTCACGTCTCC
>PGFW01066815.1:8228-20655 GCA_003123925.1 Haematobia irritans | reverse complement strand
ATCGTAAAATTCTCCCCTATCCTATGGCCTCCGATTTACAGGTGAGGAAAGAACGTTTACAATTTATGGAGATATACCAATCCTCTGCAGGACGTGTCATGTTCATTGGCTCTTACCATTCAAGTAAGGTAAATGAAAATAGTCGATTATTTTACAAAACTCCGAAAATTAGCGATATGGACGCCAGGAGTTTCACCTTTATTTTATTGTGTTTCGATGATTATCAAATATGTTTTGGTGCGTGCTTAGAAACTCGAATTACAATAGCTTGGTCATGGTGACCATATGGGATTATAAAATTATTCCTTAAAATAGTACGTTAGCTTTTTTTCGATTTTTAGATTTGTTAAGCAGGAAAAATCAAGACCTATTTCATTGAGGATTCTATTATATCTCTTTTCCGCCTGGCTCTGGCTTTTATCGGCAATGAATTGAACTAGCATATGAAGTGATTATATATCTTTTGGATTTATCTTACGAACTTTTGTCGCAGAAGAGTGTGTGTTACGCTTAATAGTAGTTTCTTAAAATATTCGGAGAATTGATGTGTAGAATTGTTGTGAGTCAATTGGCATCAATTCACATGGAAATGATTTATTGTACCGGATTGAAATTATTCAAAATAGAATTAGATATCTTGATTTGAAAAGATTTACAAATAAAGTTAGTTTACAATATTTCTAACTTTGTTGTGGGTAAATCGGCGAATTGGTGAATAAATTACATCTGCCAACCGCAATATATTATACCTATTACATTGCCCTTGTAAATATGTATCCTATTTCAGACTTGCACCAAACAAGCCAACATGCAAAGCAATTGGATGCTCATCCAGGGTTTCAGTTCTCTATATCGGCATGTTGTCTGACATTACTACAAATAGGTATCGGTCTTGTTATGCCCTGTAACTGCTACCTCTTTCCGGCTCCTCTTTTGACAAAATTTTCTATAAAATAAAATTTTAGAACAAAATTTCTCTATAGAAATAACATTTACCAAATATACTACTTAGAAATAAAATATTGACAAATTTCTATAGAAATAAAATTTTGACATAATTTCAGAAAATAGAATTTGACAAAATCTTCTGTAAAAGAAAAAATTTTGACAAATGTTCATAGAGATAATATTTTACAAATTATTCTAGACGAAATAGAAAAATTATTGACAAAAATTTTCCTATAGAAATAACAATGTTAACAAAATCTTCTACAGAAATAAAATTTTGACACAATTTTTCTATAAATAAAAATGTTTGACAAATTTGCCTCGTAGAAAGAAAATTTTCGGCAAAATTCATATTAGAAATAAAATATTGACAAAATTTTTCTATAGAAATAAAATTTTGACAAATTCTTATAGAAAATAAAATTTGGATCATAAATTTTCTATAAAACAAAATTTTAACAAAATTCTATAATATAAAATTGACAAATTATCTATAGAAATAAAATTATGACATATTTAGAAAAATAATAATTTCTAAAAGAAATAAATTTTTACATAATACTTTCAAACATTTTTCTAAAATATAAAAATTTTGACAAAATTTCTATTAAAATAAAATTTTACTCAAATTTCTATAGAAAATAAAATTTGCCAAAATTCTAAAAAATAAAATTTTGACAAAAATTTTTTATAAAAATAAAATTTGACAAAATTTTCTAAGAAATACAATTTTAACAAATTGGTCTATAGAAATGAAAATTTGGACAAAATTTTTCTATACAAATAAAATTTTGACAAATTTTCTTTTGAAATAAAATTGACATAATTTTCATAGAATTAAATGTTGATACAATTTTCTATAGAAATAAAATTTGACAAAATTCTTATAGAAGAAAATTTTAACAAAATTTCTATTAAAAAAAATTTTAACAAAATTTATCTTATAAAATATAAAATTTGACAAAATTTTCATAAGAGATAAAATATTGACAAAACTTTATATAGACAATAAAATTTTGACATAATTTAGAAAAATAATAATTTTTCTAAAAAATACAATTTTACAAAAATTATCTATAGATATAAATTGACAAAATTTTCTATCGAAATAACATTTTTGACCAAAAATTTCTTACTAGGAATAAATTTTGACAAAATTTTCAATATAGAAATAAAAGACGGTGACAACATTTTCATAGTAATAAAATTTGCCTCCTCAAAATTTCTATAGATATAAAATTTTGGCCAAAGATTTTCTATTAGAAATAAAATTTTGGACAAATTCCTATAGAAATAAATTGACAAAATTTTCTATAGAAATAGAAATTTTGACAAAATTTTTCGTATAGAAATAAAATTTGCACAAAATTTTTCTATACAAATAAAATCTTGACAAAATTTTCTATAAAAAAATAAATTTTATAAGCAAATTTCTATAAATATAAAATTTTGACAAATTTTCTATAGGAATTACATATTTTACAAAAAAATTTCTAAGAAATCAATTTTTAACAAAATTGTCTTTATAGAAATTTAAAGTTTTGACAACATTTCTATAAAATAAAAATTTTGACAAATTTTTCTAGAAATAAAATTTTGACAAAAATTTTCTATAGAAATAAAATTTTAAAAAAAAAAATTCTAGGAAGAAATAACATTATCGCCTGAATGGCTTTATAATATTACTGTCAATTAAAGAAAGGAAAAAATAAATTTTAAACAAAATTCTATAGAAATTGCAATGTTGACAAAATTTCTAAGCAATAAAAAGGTTGACAAATTTTTCTATAAAATAAAATTTTGACCAAAATTTCTATAGAAATAAATTTTGACAAAATTTTCCTTTTAAAATTAAAATTGACATAATTTCTATAGAATAAATTTTATCAACGACTTTGCAATAGAAATAAAATTTGTTGACAAAATTTTTCTAAAGAGAATAAAATTTTTGAAAATAAGATTTTGTTTATTGTAACTTTTGGAAATTTTCTACACAATATGGTAATTATAGTTAGCTTCGAGTGGCAAACCGTGCGTAAATTTTTGCCTTTGCGCTGATCATGGTCAGATAAAGGTACTTGCTCACATACCTGCGGCTGAAATAAAGTAAAATCGATTTTAAAAAATCGAATATTCAAAAATGGCTTACAAAATTTCTTATAGAAATAAAATTTAGCGACAAAAATTCATTTTGAAAATAAATTTTAACAAAATTGTCTATAGCAAATACAATTTTGAGAAAAAACTTTTCATATAGAGATAAAATATGACAAAAATATTCCTATTCAGAATATAACAAATTTTGACATCTAATTTTAAAAAAAATAATAATTTAAGAAAGTGAAATTTTGACTAACATTCAGTATGAAAATAAAATTCTTGACAAAAGTTTTTCTATAGAAATAAAATTTTGACAAAATCTCTATAGTAAATTTTGACAAAATCTTCTATATAATAAACATTTTTGACAAATTTCTATAGAAATAAATTTTGACAAAATTTTCTATAGAAATAAAATTTTGACACATTTCTATAAAATAAAAATTTGACAAATCTTCGTATAGTAATAAAAATTTTGACAAGAATTATCTATAGAAATTAAAATTTTGACAAAATTTTCTAAGAAATAAAATTTATCAACATTTCTATGGAAATAAATTTGTGACAAAATTATTCTATACAATAATTTTGACAAATTTTCTATGAATAAAGTTGTTGCCCAAAATAAGATTTTGGTTTATTGGCTAACTTCTTTGGCTAAATTTTCTCCAAATTATGGTAGATTATATTAGGCTCGAGTAGGCAACCGTGCGCTGTAAATTTGCCTTAAGCGTTATGCATGGAGTACTTGCTGATATGGCGAAATAAAGTAATCACTAAAATCGAATATAAAATGTTGACAAAAATTTTCTATAGAAATAAAATTTGCAAAATTTTCTTTTGAAATAAAATTTTGACATAATATCTTAAGCAATACAATTTATCACATTTTCTATTAGAAATAAAATTTTTAAAAAATTTTCTATACAAATAAATTTTGACAAAATTTTCTATATATGAAATAAAACTTTGACTAATTTACTGTATAGAATTTAAAATTTTGAAAACAAATTCTTATGAATTCATATTTGGGCAACAAAATTTTTACTATAGAAATTTTTGATTTTTCAAAGAAAATAGAATTTTGATCAACATTTTTTATAGAGCTACAATTTTAACAAAAACTTCTTAAAAATGTCGATAAACTTTTTCTATAGAAAAAAATTTTGACAAAAATTGTCTAAAGAAATAACATTGCAAAATAAGACTTTGCTTTATTTGGATAGGCCTTTTTGGTAAAATTTTCTCCACAATTGTTCGGTAGATTATATAGGCCTCGAGTAGCAACGTTGGCTGTAAAATTTGCCCTTTGCGTTCTGATCATGGAGTACTTAGCTGATACTGGCGAGATAAAGTAAATCGACGTGAACGATTTTTTGAATAATTGACGGGTCGCGTACAGTAATCGCTGCTAATCAGTTCCGAGGACAAGATTATCACATGAAATATGAAAATGACATAGCGGACGTTATTTTAGTAAAGAACTCCTCGACGAGAGGGCTATAAGCAGAATCAAGACGACTAATTAAATCATTGTTACTTCCTTATGGAGCCGCTCAATGCACTTGATTGGACAATGATTTATATTTATTTTAAAAATTTGATTTCTCTACTTTCAGGCGCAAATAATATTCTATACAATTTCAGTTATTTTAAAATAAAATCTTCATCTATTGCCTCCAAAATTATTCTGCTTCAGAGCTACTTAAAGTTTGACCAGTATTATTTTATTTTACTCTGAGCAGTGCTCTTTATAAGTAAATAACAAAGCCTGTTCTCCGTCTGAAATCTATCTGAATAATAATTATGTTTATCCGTTTAAATAACATTTTGCTATAGTATAATTAAATTATACCGTCGATATTGAATAGTATTTTCTCGAAGTTGCGCGTAGATTTTATCAGTTAAACACAGAATAAAACAAAACGGTTCGAGATTCCATGCATGTCACGTATTATGTGTGAATATTTTTTTTTTTTCAAAGTATTCCGGTTATCGTTTTTCGAAATTGGCCAAAAAATAGTAAAAATATCATACAACTTTGTGTATTTGTCGTGTGGGTGAAAAAAATATGATTATTAAACTCACAAATTTGTGCAGCTTAACAAAATTGAAATTTGTGGTAAAATAGAATCTGCTATCAGAAATATTGAACTTTTTTCATTTTTTAATTAAATAAAATTTTTTCACATTCGATGACTCCCATTTTAAAAACAGAATTCTTGGTCCCACAAGATATAAATTAACAGACATCGCGACGATCTCATACATCGAAACAATTGCATATTTAATATAGCAAACTACGATTTTTTTCACATTTTTGTGAATTAAATTCGCATCGTTTAGCGTCGCAATCCTTCTTGAATGCCAATAATTTATTTATACTTTTAAACTTGAACTGAAAAAAAAATTAAAATAAAAATTTTCGCATCGTTTACAAAAAAATAGCCATTGCGATTTTGTGTTTGTCCGTCGCGTTTATTAAAATCATATTTGACTTTTCGAACAAAACAATATCTTGACAATAGCTCCTACACTTATACGATCACCTACGCAGTCGATTTTTACTTTCAAAGTAGCCTATAGGGCTACTCATCTAATTATGGGCTCGTGTTCGTCCATATCGCTTGTCTTGGCTCCTGAGGCATCTTCTAAACAGAGGCCAAAAAAATTAGCCCTCTTTTAAAAGAATAACTGCAAAATATCAACTAGAGCGTAATGGAAAATTCGGTTAGTGATTAACGTCAAAAATAATCTTTAGAAATTTTTTAAGTAAATTTTACCAAAAAAGCTACAAAAAAACAAATCTTTGTTTTACAGAATTTTATTTCATTAGAAAATTTAGTCATAATTTTATTCCTATAGAATTTTCGCGCAAAATTTTATTTCTATGCCGAAAATTTTGTCTAAATTTTATTTTCTAACAGAAATTTGTCAAAATTTTATTTCTGCACCAAAATTTTGTCAAAATGTTATTTCTACAGAAAATTTTTTTGTCAAAATTTATTATACCAGAAATTTATGCTCGCAAATATGTTTCTATAGGAAATTTTGTCAAATTTTATTTTTATAGAACAATTTTGTTAAGATTTTATTTCTACAGAAAATTTTGACAAAATTTCATTTTTATAGAAAATTTTGTCAAAATTTCATTTTTATAGAAAATTTTGTCAAAATATTATTTTTATAGAAAATTTTGTCAAAATTTTATTTCTATAGAAAATTTTGTCAAAATTTTATTTCTATAGAAAATTTTGTTAAAATTTTATTCTACCGAAAAAATTTGTGTAAAAATTTATATTTAAATACAGAAAGTTTGTCAAAACTTTTTTCTATAGAAAATTTGACAAAATTATTTCTGTAGAAAATTTTTGTCAAAGTCTGTTTTTCTATATGAAATTTGTCCCAAAATTTTTAATTTTTATAGCGAAATTTTGTCAAATTTTAATTTTTATAGATAAATTTTGTCAATATTTATTTTTATAGAAAATCTTTGTCAACAATTTTATTCCTATAGAAAATTCTTTGTCAAATTTTTTGTCTTTAGAAAATTTTGTCAAATCTTATTTCTATAGAAAATTTGTGTCAAAATTTATTTTTATAGAAAATGTTGTCAAAATTTTATTTTTATAGAAAATTTTGTACTAAAATTTTATTTCTTATAGAAAATTTGTCAACATTTTATTCTACAAAAAATTTTGTCAAAATTTTATTTATACAGAAAATTTTGTGCAAAACTTTTTTTCTATAGAAAAATTTTGACAAAATTTTATTCTATAGAAAATTTTGGTCAAATCTTTTTTTCTATAAGGCAAATTTTGTCAAAATTTTTATTCTATAGAAAATTTGTTCAAAATTTATTTTTATAGAAAATTTTATTCAAAATGTTTATTTATTATTAGAAAATTTTGTTCAATATTTTATTTTGTATTAAGAAAATTTTCAACATTTTATTCTATAGAAAATTAGCTCAATTTTTTTGTCTATAGAAAATTTTGTCAAATCTTTTTTCTTATAGAAAAATTTTCGTCAAAATTTTATTTTTAAAGAAAATTTTGTCAAAATTTTATTTTTATAGAAAATTTTGTCTAAATTTTATTTCTATAGAAAATTTGGTCAAAATTTTTTTTTACAGAAAATTTTGTTAAATTGTATTCTATAGAAAATTTATATCAAAAATTTGTTTCTATAGAAAATTTTGTCAAAATTTTATATTTATAGAAAAATTTTGTTAAAATTTTATTTTATAGAAAATTTGTGTTGTAAAAATTTTATCTTTCTAACAGGAAAATTATTGTCAAAATTTTATTTCTACAGAAAATTTGGTCGAAAATTTATTTCTATAGAAAATTTTGTCAAAATTTTATTTCTATAGTAAATTTTGTTAAAATTATATTTCTACTGAAAATTTTCTCAAGATTTTATTTCTACAGAAAATTTTGTCAAAATTTTATTTCTACAGAAAATTTTGTCAAAATTTTATTTCTACAGAAAATTTTGTTGCAAAAATTTTACTTCTACAGAAAAATTGTCAAAAGATTTTAATTATACAGAAAAATTTTGTCAAAACTTTTTCTTATAGAAAATTTTACAGCATTTATTTGTCTATAGAAAATTTTGCTCAAATCTTTTTTCTATAAGAAAATTTTGTCAAAATTTTATTTTTTAAGAAGAATTTTTCAAAATTTTATTTTATTTTAGAAAATTTTGCAAATTTTATTTTTATAGAAAATTTTGTCAAAATTTTATTTCCGTAGAAAATTTTGTCAAAATTTTATTTCTATAGAAAATTTTGTCAAAATTTTATTTTTATAGAAAATTTTATTTTTATACGAAAATTTTATCAAAATTTTATTTTTATAGAAAATTTTTTTCAATATTTTATTTTAGTAGAAAATTTGATGTCCTTTTTTCCTAATAAAAATTAGTCAATTTTTTTTTCATAGAAATTGTTTTGTCAAATCTTTTTTCTATAGAAAATTTTGTCAAAATTTTATTTATTAGAAAATTTTTGTCTAAAAATTTATTTCTGTAGAAAATCTTTCGTCAAAAATTTTAGTTTTATCAGAAAATTTTGTTAAAAATTGTATTTCTATAGAAAAAAATTTTATCAAAAATTTTGTTTCTATAAGAAAATTTATGTCAAATTTATATATATAGAAAAAATGTTGTAAAAATTTTATTTTTATAGAAAATTTTGTAAAAATTTTATTTCTAGCAGAAAATTTGTCAAAATTTTATTTCTACAAAAATTTAGTCTCAAAATTTTATTTCTATTAGAAAACTTTTGTCAAAATTTTTTCTATAGTAAAATTTTTAAAATTTATATTTCTACTGAAAAATTTGTCGAAAGATTTTATTTCTACAGAAAATTTTGTCAAAATTTTACTTCTACAGAAAATTTTGTCAAAATATTACTTCTACAAGAAAAAATTTGTCAACATTTTATTTATACAGAAAAAATTTGGCTCAAAACTTTTTCATTATTAGAAAAATTTTGACAACATTATATTCTATAGAAAATTTGCAAATCTTTTCACATTTTTTAAATTAATTTTTCTATAAAGAAAAATTTTTGTCAAAATTTTATTTTTATTAGCAAATTTTTTCAAAATTTTATTTCTATAGAAAATGTTGACAAAATTCATTTCTTATATGAAAATTTTGACAAGAATTATATTTCTATAGAAAAATTTTTGTCAAATCTTTTTTCTATAAGAAATTTTGTCAAACTTTTTATTTGCTTAATCGAAAATTTTGTCATAATTTATTTCTTACAAAAAATTTTGTCAAAATTTTTATTTGTACCAGAAAATTTTGTCAAAATTTTATTTCTACAGAAAATTTTGTTAAAGTTATTTCTATAGAAAATTTTTGTTAAAAATTATATTTCTATAGAAAATTTTTGTTAAAATTATATTTACTATAGAAAATTTTTGCTCAAAATTTATCTATAGAAAATTTCTGTCCAAAATTTTAGTATTTATAGAAAAATTTTTCGTTAAAATTTTTATTTTTGTAGAAAATTTTGACACCAAATTTTTATTTTTATAGAAATTTAGTCAAATTTTATTTCTATATAGTATAAAAAATTGAATGCAACAAGAACTCTTGTGGCTGCTACTTCTAGATTCCAAGTTCTGACCGAATTCGTACACTAAAATTGCGGTGGCCTGGAAGTATCACTTGCTTCGATATGAGCAATCACAGCTGAATCGGCCTATACTTGAACTGTCCATATTTCCATTTAATTTTCGTCTTCAAGATAATCGATAAGACTTTAAGACACACAAACATTAATTCGTTCCCATTTTCGGTCTTCTATACACGAGGAGACATGTTGGCCACTTCAGTCAATTTTTACGATTTACACCATGCTAATCACCTTTATCCATGGACGCGATTTCTCTCATAAGCAAAAAATTGAAAACATTCTTAAACATCAATGACTAATGATTTATTATAACACCCATCATCATATGGTTGGGGATATTTTTAAATGACCACATTGTTTGTATGGTTAGAACGGGTGTTCCCGTGAAAACCGGCATGATCCCAAAAACGAAAAATATGTAAGAATGGTAGAATATTGGCTATAAGATACACAAAAGGGGATTTTTTTTTTCAATTAAAAACAAACGTCCAAAACAAAACTCAGAAGAAATGAGTTAAAAGTATAAATATGCTCTCTCTCTCTCTCTGCAGGATTTACACTGCTTCGTTCATCTAATTTAAATATCTCACTCAAGAGATTGCGAGTTTAAGGCTGTTGTATTAAACCAAGACAAAACAGAGAGCATTTGACAACATTTGAAATAATATCGACACATTCAATTAATGTCTGCATTCATTCCAAGGAAAATTAGTAAGAGAATTTAGATTTTGGTCATATTCTAGGAAAGATAGGAGCTCAGCAGCAAGTCGATGCCGTTCATTGGTAAGTTTCCAGTATAGAAATTCAATACAAATTTTATTAAAAAAAAATAAAAAAAAAAATCTTTTTTTTTAACTTCCAGGTTAGTATTTCCCTGCCACGGGCCGCTTACAAGTGAAGGTGATGGCCCATAGATGTTGCTCTCACATTTTATTAATCCCCATCATGATTCCATTGTGATTAAACAACAAATCAAGTATGACATGTCTGAGGTAGCCAGGATGAATGGATTTATGAGGGTATGATATTCTTTAAACCCTTCAAGATAAATCTAATTATCGGATGAAAGGAACCAAATTTCATATAAAAGTATAAATGGTGAACTCTGATTGTTTTGCTACCGATGGCGTATACCCATCAAGAATGTGAATACTTTGAAAAATCACTGGTAATTTGGTTTCTTATTACACAAGTAGATCCATCGCAAATCCCAATTTTTCTCACCCTGGCCTCCAATACAATTTATCGAGGAATCGAGTACATTTTAGCATGACATTTGCGGCGCGTATCGTTTGTCAACGGCTGGTCAGTTGTTGATGGGTGATTATGGCTAAACTAGGCGAGATACCAAGGGACGTTTTTATAATGCCATTTTCGTAATGCTGGAATTTCCAAGAGGCAAGAGGTACATTGGTGAAGCATGCGTTTGATAAGAAGAAAAGTGAGTAAGAAATTCTAAATGCCCAACGCAGAATAAAAAGGATAAGCCGGAGAAGATGGTGTTAGATATTAATAGAAAATAAAAATAAGGATTAATTTATACACTGAAATAAAAAAATTATAGATTTTAAGAAAACAGTAGGGAAGTAAGGTCAGATATTAGGGCTGTCACGATAAAATGGATCGCCGATTTTAGTCATACTTCATCCGCGAAGTGCTTGCACCCTTATCTGGCCTATCTCATTCTGAAGGGCCAGTATTCCAGTTGAAATTCATGACCAAACGTAGTGGTGAACGTTATAGAAATTAGATGGCGCCAACCTGGGCGCGATAATCGATGACCCTGGTGTTAAGCGGTTTCTGCCTCTACCGAGCTGAGCTGGCCTGGCGAAAGGTAGCCTCTTTCGGATTGAACTATGAACCAAGTTATACGACGACCTGGGATTTTAAATTTAAATGGCGTCCCAAATTGGGGCTGTGATATTAAGAATTTAATGCTCTACCGACCGGAGATAAGGACCATAACCATCGCGGATCAAAATATGACCATAAACGTATTCCTCTTTCGGTTATGAAACTTATGTACCAAGTTATACGACGACCCTTAAAGAGAGATATCAAATTAACTGGCGGCCAAAGTGGCGGGCTGTGAATATTAATGAATTTCATCCCTCACCAACGGAGCCACGCCGGAGAAAGACATAACCACTCCGGGTGAACGCTATGACATTCTAAACGGAGCCACCGCTGGTGCAATGGTTAGCATGCCCGCCTTGCATACACAGGTCGTGGGTTCGATTCCTGCTACGACGAACACAAAAAGTTTTTCAGCGCGTTGGATTATCCCACCTCAGTAATGTGGCTGACATTTCTGAGGGTTTCAAAGCTTCTCTAAAGTGTTTCACTGGAATGCTGGATACGGCCGTTCGGACTCGGCTATAAAAAGGAGCGTCCCTTGTCATTGAGACCTTAACCATTGGAAATCGGCAGGCACTCAGTGAAATCTTTCCTTCTGGGTATTTACGATGATCCACTTGTCGTATGTATTCCAAATCACCATCTATTTCCAACATAGTCAACAGTGATAGGCGTATGCGATATTTGTAGCAATCCAATAGAATCTTATTGATGCTAATATGGAATTTCTCATCGGCCATGACTATATAGATTTTAAATTGTTTGTGAAACTGTTTGGTATCATAGGCCTTGGATTCTTCATCACACCATTCGCCATTCAAATGTCTCTTAAATATGACCATATCTTTGTGAAAATTCACCAGAATATGTAGGCCAATGTTTGTCGATTCCCCGGATTCGCTTTTTAATGATATATGAAATCTGGAAAGAAAAATTTTAATTAAATTTTGTGAGGATCGAAATTATACCCGAAAATGGTTTGAAGAATATATTTCTGTTCAACTCCATAGAAATATAAGAATATTATGAACACAAAGGCGATTCGAAAGGCGTAGATTAGGTTAGGGTTACCCCAGACTCTTAGACATTGAGAGATTTTTTATGCTACAGGTGAATCTCTCTCTCTCTCTCTCTCTCTCTGAAAAGTAAGGTTTTACGTGTATGCAATGAGACGTTACCAAATGAGGAAAATTCGGTAGATGAGGCAACAGTTAAATCTCGTCATGGTGAGGAATTTCAATGGAGAGTGCGTATTTTAAAACTCAATAAACGCTCGCTATTACCTTTCACTCAGTCTGTTGGATAGTTATCGTCTTCATCGGTGCTCGTTTGGTCCGTGCCATCCCAAAATTTTACTGTCTATTGGTT
>PGFW01066807.1:0-13059 GCA_003123925.1 Haematobia irritans | reverse complement strand
TAAAATTCTAAAGAAATTTTCCAAGTTAAATAAAATTTCCATTTAATTTACATCTCTTCAATGGCTCCAGTTAAGAAAGACGAAAATCCATAAAAACTAAAACCCATACATTTGCGTCAATAACATATATACGTAAAAGAAATCAATTAGAATTTATTATATTTTTTTTTTCATCTCACTCTACTCTATAGACTCTATAAACCAATGTGGTCAATGAAAAAATCTAGAAAAAAAAAACTTTAAAATATGCAAGTAACATTTCTTATTGGACAATTTGTTGGGAGGAGCAATTAAAAATTTCAGACCAATCAAAATCTTGTAAAACAAATTTACGTTGTTATGTGGCAGTTACAATTTGCTCAAATTAAATCCACATATACCCCACCTTGAACTGAAATCTAACTCCTCTTTTTGCTACGAGCGAAGTAGTGGTAGTTATGGCTATTATTACTTGATTTCATATACTAGAGCTTAACTTAATTTTTGCCATTTTTATTCGCCATATTGTCGGACAAATGCAGAGTAATAACTTGATTTAATACCAAGAAGCTTGCTTTAATTATAGCTCATGTATAATTTTTTACACTCGTCTTATGTGTTTTATTTTTACACTGAAGAAAATGGAAAATAATGTCGGAAACAAATAACAACATCTTCATTATATTCAACGTCATAAGAAAACATGAACTAACTAATAACATATTTAAAAAACCATTAACCGGCTTTTAGTGTAGGGATACCAAAACGGGTTTTGAATGTCTTTCCGTTTGCCGGTTGTTGAAATTCCCTATTAATTATTAATTAACATTGACATACTGTGGGATACAATCAATTTTTTTTAGTTTCGATTTCTTTAGTTATTCTTTGTTTATAGATAATGAAATATTATGAAAGTCATTGTAATTCTAATTAAGAATTCATTAGAAACACACAACAATAACATTTCAAGAATAACAAAAATATCAAGATTCTTTAGAAGAATACGACGATACGGAATTTTCATAATTCCTTGAAATACTTACAAATAGCCAGAGTATAACTCTCCACTCCATTAAATTTAAACTCGTGACTGAATACCACTGTAATAGATTACACTAGTACACTGACGAAAAAGACTTTTTTCATGATGTTTAAGTGTAAACACTTAATTTTTTCGGAACTCAAATCATTTGCACCTTATTTTAGTGCAAGATATAATGTTCACAACCTAGTATATCCATCGTTCTGGGACATTACATTTTCTCATAATACTCTGATTAACTCAGTAATTCAGAAATTTCGTATAAACATATTATGTTTAACGTACACAAGAGAAGATGAGACATAAAAAAAGAACCGAAAGAAAAATACCATGGTTTGTTTTTCGATTTCTTCGAAGATAATTTGAATTGCGAATAAAAAAAATGACTACAGTCTTAAAATAGATTTTCAGTTCATTAGCATTCGTTTCACATGGATGACGGTTTTTAATGTATGGAAACATTTCTAATTTCCCACTATTCAATAGCTGATAAGATTTCTTAAAATTTTCAAGAACCTACAAAAATGAAGGCTCTTGTGTAACAGTCTTGGCTGACAAACCAACAAAGAAAAACACATTTTTTTTGGCAAAATTCGTTTTTATTATTCAACATAAGTTCCCTTCAAGAGCGACTACAACGTATTATAACGACCTTCCAATTTTTTGATACGCCAATTTTTTTTGATGTACCATCTTCAGTTTTTGCCCCTCAAAATACAGGCCCTCAGTTTCGCGCGATCACCTTCTTCATATTGACCCAGCCAAAACATTTTCTTCCCTTGCGAGCAATCCTTTTGAGGTCTGCAGAACAAGAAAAAGTCATTGGGGCCAGAATTTGGACGATACGGTGCGGTGGCGGAAGAAATTCGAAGCCCATTCATGGAATTTTTGCCCATCGTTCTCAATGACTTCGCTGGCACGGTTGCGTTGGTCTTGGTGGAACAACACTTTTTTTATACCTGCCAACCCATAGGCATGGGCGGTACTATTAAACTTTGTCATTTCCGTTTGAACACATCGGAAAATATTGCTCTACAACCCCATAAAGCTATATATATTCTGACGGTCCGTTGCTGAAATTCAGAGTCGATCTGAGCATGTCCGCTTCCGTCCGTCTGTTGAAATCACGCTAACTTCCCGAACGAAAACACAACTAATCGACTTGAAACCTGGCCACAAGTAGTTGTTATTGATGTAGGTCGGATGGTTCATATGCAAGATGGGTCATATCCGGTCCACTTTTACGTATTAGCCCCCATATAAACGGACCTCAAATTTGGCTTGCCGATTGCTCTCGAGAAGCAAATTTCATCGATTCCGGCCTGAAATTTTGGCTTTACAATTCCTGCGTGTTGGTATATTGGTCTTCTAACAACCAATGCCAAAATTGCGTCCACATCAGAGTCCTTAATGATATATAGCCCCCCATATAAAACCGATCCCCAGATGTGGCTTGCGAAGGCCTCAAAGAGAAGCAAATTTCATTTGAATCCGGTGAAATTTTTGTACATGGTGTTGGTATATGGTCTCTTTAACAACCATGCAAAAAATTGGTTCACATCGGTCCATAATATATAATTACGCCCTCATATAAAACCGATCCCCATCATTTGGCCTGCGGAGCCCTCAAAGGGAAAGCCAAATTTCATCCGATCCGGCTGACAATTGGTAATGATGTACGTATATGGTTCTCTTATAAACCACGCAAATTGGTTCACATCGGTCCATAATATATATAGCCCCCATATAAACCGCATCCCCAGTTTGGGCTTGCGGAGCCTTCAAAGGGAAGCAAATTTCATCCGATCGGACCTGAAATTGGTACAATGATGTAGGTATATGGCTCTCTAATAAGCCACGCAAAAATTTGGTTCACATCGGTCCATAATTATATATAGCCCCATATAAACCGATCCCCAGATTTGGCTTCGCGACAGCCTCAAGAGAAGCAAAATTTCATTCCGATCCGGCTTCGCAATTCGGTTACATTGGTGTGGTATATGTCTCTAACAACCATGCAAAAAAATTAGCGTCCACATCGCGATCACTTAGATTATATTATAGCCCCATAATAAACCGATCCCCAGATTTTGGCTTGCGGTTGCTCAAAGAGAAGCAAATTATCCGATCCGGCTGAAATCTTAGTATATCGGTCTCTAATAACCAATGCAAAAATTGTTCCATTATCGGTCTATAGTTATATATGTTTATTAAGGCCGATTTTCCAATTCACAAACAAAAATGGTCGCATATCCGGTTCCAATAATCATGGGTTGCCACTCGAGCAAAAATAACTCTACCAAAATTTCTAAATTTCTATAGAAAAATTTTGTCAAAACTTATTTCTATTTAGAAAATTTTGTTTAAACAAAAAAAAAAAAATTTATATTTCTGTAGAAAATTTGTCAAAATTTTATTTCTATAAACAATTTTTTTTTAATTTTATTTCATATTAGAAAAGTTTTGTACTTAAAAATTTCTATTTCTATAAAAAATTTTGGTACAAAAATCTTTATTATCTATAAACAATTTTTTTTTTAATTTTATTTCTATAGAAAAATTTTGTCAAAATTTTATATATTCATATCAGAAAATTTCCGTCTAAAATTTTATTTCTATCAGACAATTTTGTTAAAATATTTATTTCTGTGAAACTTTTGTGCAAAATTTTATTTTCTAATAAACCAATTGTTTTTTTCATTTCATTCTCTATAGAAATTTTGTATAAAATATTCTTATTTCATATAGAAATTTGCTCAAAATTTTTATTCTCCTATAGAGAATTTTGTCTAAAATTTTGATTTCCTATCGAAAATTTCATCAAATTTCTATTTCTCTAGAAAATTTTTATTTCGCGTAAAAATTTGTCAAGCAATTTTTTATTTCTATAGAAATTTTGTCTAAAATTTGTATTTCCTGGTAGACATTTTTTTGTCAAAATCTTTCTATAGAAAATTTTGTCAGAAAATTTTATTTCTTATAAAAAATTTTGTGAAAAATTTATATTTCTATTTACGAAACATTTTGTTAAAATTTTTATTTTCTGTTAGAACAAATTTTGTAAAAAATTTTTATAGTCTACTTTGTCAAACTGAGATTATATACGTATGAGATCGATCTTTTGAAGTTACATATATAACCACGTATAGGACTTACATTACAATTTAGGAAGACGGTGTCTAGGGAGTTTAAGATACCTTGCCATCGGCAAGCGTTACCCCCAAACTTACGTAATGCGGATTGTGGATGGCCAGTGTTTAGAAGAAGTTTCTACGCAATCCATGGGGGGCGGTAGATCAAGCCTTCGGCCTGGCCGCACACTTACGGCCGTATATACTTGTTAATTTTATTTTTTTTTTGCTTTGAGGCGTGTTAAGTACAAGTATTTTTTTGAAATATTTAGCTTTCGCTTTAAGTTATTTGAAATAGTTATTTTGAAATCACTCAATCTCAATTCATTCAATAAGATTGAATTCAGTAGAAATTTAACACATTATTATTATAGTCCATGAAATTACTACAACAAGCTTTAGCACAATCATAATATTATTTCTAGTTTTTTTTTTTTTTCTTAATAAACGAACGACGGGGGACAGATCTCGGTACGGTAATAACCTACTATCATGAATCTATACCATGGCAAATTCTTTAACTTCATAAACAATTAAAAACACATTACTCAATCGCTAAGCTAAATATAATAGTGAATGTTATTATCTTTTGTTAAAAATAAAGATGCAATAGTAATCGAATAAGTAAAACAACATCAGAAATAATTAAACAGTATGGCAAAAGATATTCAAACTGTAGTTGAAAAAAAAGATTGGGCGAGTTCTGTACATGCAACAAAGACTTAAGTGTTATTTTTATACCCTTCACCACTTACTGTGGTACAGGGTATAATAAATTTGTGCATTTGTATGTAACGCCAAGAAGGAAAAGTCTGAGACCATCGTTAGTTATTACCGATCGCTCTTTAGAATTAAATTCTGAGTCGATTTAGCGAGTTCCGTCTGTCTGTCTTCCTGTCTTCCGTCTGTCTGTCTGTTCGATGTATTTTTGTGATGCACAAGTACACGCTCTGCAAGTTTTAGTCCGATATTGTCAACTAAAAAATTGGTATAGGCGTCCTTTTTCGGCTCAAAGACGATCCCATACTTTGATTTTGGAAAAAAATCGGTTTCAGATTTAATATAGCTGCCCATATATATTATATTTTCAACCGATTCTGGTCCATAATTGGCGTGTATCATCACGCCGATCTTCCTCAAATTCCGCACATTCCGAATATTTTATGAGTCTGCGAAGAAAACTGTGCCAAACATACTTCAGCCAAATCGCGTTCAGATTTAGATAAGCTCCCATACTTATAGCTTTCGCGCCCCGATTTACAGCTCATTTGCCCACAGAGAGCCACATTTTTTGCTCACCGATTTAAGTTGAAATTTTTCACAGGGAGTAGAATTAGCCATTTGTAGCTATGAAGTGTCAAATTTGGTTGCAAATCGGCTTCAAGCATTGTAGATCATCAGCTCCCATATATCAGCTTTCGCCCGATTTGCCACTCAAATGACCACAGAGGCCAATTTTTTCGCTCCGATTTAGTTGAAATTTTGCAAAACAGGAGTATAATTAGCATTGTAGTAATCGTGCAAATTGGTTGAAATCGGTTTCGAGATTTATATAGCTCCCATATATAGCTTTCGCCGATTTACACTCATACTGACCACACGAGGCCACATTCTTTTTGCTCCGATTTAGTTGAAATTTTTGCACAGGGAGTAGAATTAGCATTGTACGCTTATTGAGTACCAAATTTGGTTTGAAATCGGTTCGCATTCAGATTATACTCTCCCATATATAGCTTTCGCCCGATTTCACACTCAATTCATGACCGTAGCAGGCCAATTATTTAACTCCGATTTAGTTGAAATTTTACACGAAGGAGTTAGACATTAGCATTGATAGCTATGCGTCGCCAAATTGGTTTGAAATCGGTGTTCAGATTTAGCATGCATAGCTCCCTATACTTATGATTTTCTGATTTCGACAAAAAATATGGTCAAAATACCAAATTTTCCTTGTAAAAATCGCCACTGGACTTAGTCGAAAAGTTGTTAAAAATCACTCTATTTTCCTAAACATTCTAATTGCAATATATATCGCAGCTGATAAATATAAAATAAACTTTTGCGAAGTTTAAACTTTCTTAAAATTGCTCAGATTTAACATGTTTCCCCATATTTTCTTTACTAAACATTGTGTTATCCACCCTAGCTGCATTAGCCGACTTAAATTTTGAGTCTATAGATTTTGTAGAACGTCTATCAAATTCTTCCAGCATCGAGTGATTATTTAAATGTATGTATTTGGACAAACCTTTTATATATAGCCAACACCATTTGAACGGATGTGATATGGCCTATCGAACCAATTCTAGATCTACAAAGTGGTGCAGGGTATAAATATAGTCGGCCCCGCCCCGACCTTTAGACTTTCCTTACTTGTTTATTTCTATTTTGTCATTTTATGATCCAAAACAAAAAAATGTGTTTGCAATAATAACACAATTTTAGAATCAGTTCAGAACTCCTTAAATTTTGGCCTAACTTAAGAGCACTAACTTAGGGGACTTAAAAAACCAAATACAGTCATCGCACGCTGTCACGAAAAGTGGGATCTGCGGTATTTTTGAGCCACACCGCCTTGCATACACATGGTCGTGGCGTTCAAAACCCTAGTTTCGACCAAACACCAAAATTTTCTTCAGCGGGTGATTTTTTTCCCACTCTAAAAAATTAAATGCTGTGATGTTGACATTTCTTGAAGCTCAGTGCTTTCAAAGGCGTTCTCTAAGTTGCTTCATTGCAACGAGAAACACGACACGATTAGAAATAAATTGAGTAGCCTCCGTTGACGCGTATTGAGTGCGATGAGAATGTTCATGTTCATGGTCTGCAGCGTCCGAAAGTTTGCTGCCCAAGAGCTGTAATTACTGTTTTTATATACATTTTCTCCCTTATAGATCATCTCTGAGATTACTCGTCAAGCTGGTCAACCTTACTTCCCCAAATGCGCCAGGCCACAAAAGTCCTACAGATTTAAGACCTGAGATTTGATGACAATTATGGTTAGAAATTATCAAGTGCAGTAATCTCTTCAACCTTTCTTAGCTTGACGAGTGTTGTAGTGCGGTTGGCGCTGCAGTCATGGTCTGCCCGGATGCTGTAAACATGTGCCGCACTTATGGCCATTCATACAGTTTTTTATGAAATTTTTCTCGATAATATGGCAGTATTTAATTTGAACCACTATCAATGTTAGAAGGGACAACCACGGCCGTTGCGACCCACTCAATTACGATCAACGCGATCTTAAGTTATTGGTAGTCATCGCAAGCGTCGTAAATTTTGCAACCACAAACCCACCGATAATTTTGTTTGTTTAAAAATCTATTTGGAAAGTATTTTCTTTGTGCGAAAGCCACAATTCCAGGTAACTGGTCAATTTCGTGGAAGCAAAGCTTACAGCCATGAGAAACTGATAATTGACCTTATTATCACGTACAATAAGCGCGACCAATTATCTATAGAAACTTTAAATTTTGAGCAAAATTTTCTGTGAATATTAAAATTTTGACAAAATTTTCTATGGAATATAAAAATTTTTGACAAAATTTCTATAGAATAAAATTATGACAAAAATTTTCTATAGCAAATACAATGTTGACGATAAATTTTCTAATGACATATAACAATTTTAAGCAAAACTTTTCTATAAGAAATACAACATTTGCACAAAATTTTCTATAGAAATACCAATTTCGACAAATTTCTAACAGAAATAAATTTATGACCAACAATTTTTCTATAGAAACTAACAATCTTTTGACAAAATTTTCTATAGAAATTAACAATCCTTTCGACAAAATTTTCTATAGAATAAACTTTTGACAAAATTTCTCTATAGAAATAAAACTTTTTGACAAAATTTTCTAATAGAAATAAAATTTTGACAAAATTCTGTCTATAGAAATAAAATTTTGACAAATATTCTATAGAAATAAAATTTTGACAAAATTTTCATAGAAATTAACAATTTTGACAAAATTTTCTATAGAACATAAATTTTGGACAAAATTTTCTATAGAAATAAAAATTTTGAGAAAATTTTACCTATAGAACTAAACATTTTGACAAAAAAAATTTCTTATAGAAATCAAAATGTGCAACAACATTTTCTATAAAATAAAATCTTCTGACCAAACTTTATCTATAGGAAATAAAATTTTGACAAAACTTTCTATAAGAAATAAAAATTCTTGACAAAAATTTTCTATAGAAATAAAAATGGTTGACAAAATTTTCTGTAGAAATAAGAATGTTGACAAAATTTCTATAGACATACAATTTACAAAATTTTCTTATAGAATATAACATTTTGACAAAATTTCTATAGAAAATAAAATTTTGACAAAATTTTCTATAGAAATAAAATTAGACAACATTTCTCTATAGAAATACAATTTCGACAAAAATAAAATTTTGACAAAATTTCATATAGAAATAAAATTTTCTATAGAAATAAAACTTTTGACAAAGATTTTTTATAGAAATAAAATTTTGTACAAAATTTTCTAGCTAGAAATAAAATTTTTGAGCAAAATTTTCTATATAAGATAAAATCTTTGACCAAAATTTTTCTATAGAAATAAAATTTTTGACAAATTTGACAAAGTGACAAAATATGGAAAGGTAAATTTATTCTTGACCAATAAACTCTGCCAGCTAATCAGACGAGCAGTTTTAGAGGCGAAAGCAATCTCTGATGTATTGGCCAACCAACCTGCAATTATTGATATTCATCCTTCAGAAAAAAATAAGAAGTTTGAAATTTTTTATTATATTCAAGTACCACAACCCAGTACATTAGGCTTTTGGGTCAAAACCCCCATTTAATCCATCATAATTAATTATGGTTTTACAACATTATTTAATACAATTAAGTATATTGACGCGCTAACCGGCACCCTGTTGTGGCATTTACTCAATAGAAGTTCTTCTTGTCAACCATTTCCAGAATACTTAAGATTCATCCTTAGACTAACATTTTTAAATTTTTCTCCCAAAACGAAGATAAACTTCTCTTCTCACAATCTCCCTTTAATCTACAAGGCACCTAATATTTCAATCCCACTTCAATGAATTTTTCATCATGTAAATGAACAACTTTCCATTTTGGTTTAGTTTTTTTCCTAACATGTTTTGGAAACTTCTTCCTAAGCTGGATGAATCAAGATTAAACTAGCTCAATATTATGGTGTTCATGTGTCCCCATTCCGATTTCATAATGATTTTGCTTCTTTTGTTTTAACAATAAAATTTACATACCTTTTATGAATATATCTTTCAATGTAGATTTTTGTAATCTCTTTTCCAGTAGCAAGCAGGGGCAAGATGGTGAGTCTTCTCCCATCAATTATTTTCAATTAACAGAACTGTTGCGGTTCAGAGAGAAGTTACCGTTGTCTATCGGAAAGATGTGGTGTTCACTGTACGTGAAATTAACTATAGATAATTGAAATAGAATTAAATTGAAAGTGTTTGAGTAGCCTAAAAAAGGTACAGCTTTCTTTAAATGTCCTTTCTTTTTCTTCTTTTTTTAATTCCTACACTAAAGAAATTGTGTGGTTTCCTTTAGTGCATACTTTGCATATCCTCTAACTGGGAGGATTTTTTTATCTAACGTCACTGTTAACAACATTTGAAAGATATCTACTCTTGGCCTATTAAACATCAATATTCTAAAGTACTATTATAGTTGATTTTTTTAAATGAAGTAATTGAAACACAGAACAACTAATATACTATTACATACTTTGTATGAAATTTTTCAGAGCCGTCACTAATAGAAAGCACACATACTTATATTACCTTCTTTTCTTTTAAATCATATCACAATTCGATTTTTCTTTCGACAAAATCGACAAAGTGTCCCGCTAAAAAATTGCCTATCATTTGGTCCTATTTTATGAGAGAAGTAAAAAGGCTCCACTTTGGTCCGACCACTTAGTTGTTTTAATAATTTCAGGGAGAAGGGCAATTTGAAAATGAATACCTCATCTTATTGAGCTCAAGAGAAAGGAACGTTACTCGAGCGAAGCCGTGCCTTCGTTTATTCTGAATCTATTTACATGGAAAATATCTGAGCAAAAACACGGAGGAGTTGAAATTTAAAGAATACCAAGGGCGGGTTCAGTTTCCCACCTTCATGCGTTAAAAAAATAGACGTTGGCGTAGTTCGCGACATCGAAACTAGTTTCAACTCATTCCGTAGCTATTCAGGGAAGAGAAGTAAAAGGTCCACTTCTCGCTCCTACCATATCTGGTTTAATAATTCAGGGATGGCAATGAAAATGCGGATACCTCATCTTTTACTTTGAGCTTCAGAGAAAGGAATTTCGAGCTCGTTTTGCTGAACCTATGTTACATAGAAAATATCTGAGAACACGGAGGGGTTGAAATTTAAAAATATAAAGACGGGGTTCAGTTTCCCACTCATACACCGAAAAAAAGTGAACTGTTTTATAGGAAGAATGAACTACCTCGCACGAAAATTGAACTAATTTTTACTCCACATTTTTAAGATTTCCACAACAAGCGTTGTTAAAACTTAGCAGAAAATTTAATGCCTGTTGTACTTTTTAACTGCAGTTCACGAAATATACATCCTCTCATAGACCAAAAAACTGAACTAAAAATAAAGACAAGAAAATCGATTTGGCGCCAAATCATCACATTTTAACCATACAAGTTCATTCCTTACGTATTTTTGCTTGGGTAGTTTCTCGAACAAACACTAGTTAATTGAACGGATCACTGGAACACTTAACGGGTTGAACTAGTTCGCCCATCAAATCGTTAATCTTTTTCGTTCACCATCGTCACATTTAGCCCCAATAAGACAACATTGCATTCAGTTTCTTCGCTTCCCTTGCGCCAATGCCCAAACATGTTTCAGTCTTTATGCTCATATCAGCATTTTTCGCACAGCGAAATTCAATTCCGGATTAATTTCGTATATGTTTCTGCTGGAATAATATCAACACCAGAAGCTAATAGCTCCGGATCACTGAAATTAACGCGGTTGACACTAGTTCCGCATCAATCGTATATTTTTCGTTCAACCCACTGCTCAATTAGGCCCCATATAAACAACATTCGTATCCAGTCTTTCTCTCGCTTCCTTGGCAATAGCCAAAATGTTCAGTCTTATGCTCCATATCACATTTTTCGCAACAGAAATTCTTCCGGAATTATTTTCGTATGTGTTTCTTTAGAGAGAAGAATAAATACAACGCAGACAACTCAAATACTCCTAAATTTACTGATTGAACTGAACAAAGAACAACAAACAGAAACTTGAAATGAACGATTCAATGAACTTAGTGATACTAACTTGACCCGAACTAAGTTCAATTGATCGGACAACAGGAGCCTAAGTGAGTGATCATTTCATTGAACACTACAATGTCCAACACTACACAAAAAGTTTGTATAAGTGGAAACAATAAAGAAGCCGACCGTTAACTAAATCATTGCGGATATACCCAACAAAAATTTAAATAAAAATGATTGACAATACAAACATGGATGGATCCAAAACTTACCTGTGGCGCTTGGCCTTGCTGCGTCTAAAGTTTTAACAATTAAATAAGTTTGTACACACAAAAAAAATCCTTCCTCTCAAAAACATAAGTTTTTAGACCAATGACAATATTTTGCGACATTTTATTTCCTGCTACAAAAGTTCATTTATCTTTCTTGATTATTTTACAAGATGTAAATACAACCTTTAATAAGGACTATCTTCCGAAACTTTTTATCTGGTTCAATTCGCATACATACCTATAATCTTCATACACTTCCTCATTGATTCCTTCATTGTTTCTCTCACCTCTTTCTTTCTGTATTTACAACATCAATGTAGAAGCCACGAACCGTTTGCTCCCTTTTCCTACATTAACACCAGAAAATATCACTATAGTCATCAGCAAACACAAGTAATGTATACACGGCCACAGCTTGTCTATTTATAGACCAGTGTGTAATGCACATACAAGTACACTTTAAAGCAAACTTTATTTATATTTTTTATTCATAAATATATTGAACTTTTTTGAGAGTACTCAAAAAATCTGTGACAAACATAAACCAACGCTTCAGGCAGCAAGCTTACTTTTTGTTTGTTCCTTCTGCATTACAGGTAAACTTAAATTAATAAATTAGCAGACAAAAGATATTTGAATTTATCTTCTCCTTATAATTGAGTGCTACCTATTCTATGTTACCGTACTTCCCACGGAGACAAACTTAACATCTCCTGTACAATTCGACTATAAATATTGTTCTTTCTTTTATAAATTCTTACAATAAGCCACCACACATAATCAACTCCTCTCCCCAGCCTACTCTGGTTCAACCTCCTGTGCTTGCCAAACACATTCTGCTTGCCTCCAAGAAAGGCAAGACAAACACCACTTGTACACCACACACCACTTCAACCTTCTTCTATCTTGTTCGTCAGCCAACTACACCATCGCCAAAGCCCCCGCCCCCCACATCAACTTTGTTCAATGATCTCTTCCGTTTTCCCTTCACACAAAAAACAACCAAAACAAAACCACCCCTTGCCAAACCGCCCCTCTATCTGAAACAAAAGGCAAACAAAACTAATAAAAAATTCCATTGGAACTTTATCCAAATAAATACAATTTTTCTTCCTTCACCTATCTACTTTATTCTAAGTATTCGATTCGAGATCTTGAAACCAGTGATTACTCTACTCTCATTCCCAAGCTCATAATTTAAAAGGAAATAGAATTTCATCTTTGAGATAGCGCTTCGGTTTAACGGCCGTCGGACCACAGAATGGAGCAGCCCTCCCCACCACCATCCATTGTTCATAATGCATACATCAATTATATTCATTTTCTATTGTAATTTACACGCTACCCACCCTGTTACAACCCATTTCGC
>PGFW01066801.1:9737-20403 GCA_003123925.1 Haematobia irritans | reverse complement strand
GGATATGTTTAAACTGCAAATATCGAATTTTCGCCACGCGGAATTTTGATTTTGTTTTTTCTTTTGTGTGTGCGATTATCTTTACTGACAAACTCGTAAAGTTGGTAACTTTCTGCCAAATGTTCTTAAGATTGAATTTTATAGGCAAACTAACAGCGAAACCAATCGAGTGAGAGGACCACTTTAGAGATAATACATGGCAATCTGCCCATTAACTCCGAAATCTATTTTATTTTATGTTTTTAGTGTTCCAGTTAGTTTTGTAAGCTGCCCTGAACAGCTGGAGCCAAGTAAATCTCTGCACGAGGAATTATACCTACTTCAAATCGCTCGAGAGACGGCGCAAGGGCTGCGTAGAGCGTGACCATTTTTCCGGCACATGAGGAGCAAGATGATTTTGGTAAAAGTGCAAAATCATCAATGGAAAAAGTCTTCCGCAGTAAATTGCAACGTTATTAATTTTAAACAGCTTTTAATTTTTGCCAACAATAAATACAAAAGTATTACATTTTTACTTGAGCCAAGCGATGCAAAACAGTACAAACGCACCACCACACACACAAAACACAATGAAATGAAATCCAACTGACAACGACTCCAATCAAAAACTAGACCCAAAAAGCAGATCAATAGTAGCACAAAATTCTCTCTTTGGGTTTTATCAGATCAGCAGCAGTAGTAACAACAAAGCAAACACCAAACTATGCCTTCTCAATGATGACACTAGTGGTGCTACTGGGTAGTTAAATCACGAATCCTTGTCAAATCTCCATAAATAAACACTTTTCACAAAATCTCTATATGGAAAAAATCTTTTACAAAATTTTCGATAGAAATAAATCTTTGACAAAAAAATTTTCCGATAAGAAATAAACATTTTTGACAAAATTTCTTTAGAAATAAATGTAAAGTCGTTATAGAAATAAAGCTTTTGATAAAATAATCTATAGAAAAAAGATTTTGTCAACATTTTTTATAGAAATAAAATTTTGACAAAATTTTCTATACAAATAAAAATTTGACAAAATTTTCTATAGAAATAAAATTTTGACAAAATTTTCTTTAAAAATAAAATTTTGATAAAATTTTCTTTAAAAATAAAATTTTGATAAAATTTTCTATAGAAATAAAATTTTGATAAATTTTCTATAGAAATAAAATTTGATAAATATAGTTCATATACGACAATCAACAACTTGAGAAAAATTGTTCTATCAATAACAGTTTGAAGAAAATTTTCTATCGACAATAAAATTATTGACAAAATCTTTTTAAGGAATAAAATGTTGACAAAATTTTCTATAGAAATAAAATTTGACAAAATTTTCTATAAGAAATAAATTTTGACACAAAAATTTTCTATAAAATAAAATTTTTGACAAAATTTCTATAAAATAACAATTTTGACAAAATTCTACTAGAAGATTAAAATTTTTGGCATAAAATTTTCTATGGAAATAAAATCTCTTGATAAAATTTTCTATTGGAAATTTTCTCGGCTCTTTTTCAATGTTAAGCACTCAAAGTTCAGCGCGCCTGTCCAATGTCAACCCCAAGTATTTGTAAACCATAGCGGAATTTGACACCTAGACCTTTTTTCTGGAAAAATTTTGTCGTCAAAAAATCTTTTATTTCTTTAAAAAAAAAATTTTGTGATTTTTTTTTGTATATGAATCTGACAATGGATTAAATCCCATTAAATTATTTTAGAATTAACGCCCTAAATAATGTAAAATATCTATATTAGGATAAATAGCATTAACATTAATAAATAATAATCTAAAATAATTATTTCTATAGAAATGTGTGCCAAATCTCTATCTTTATAGAAAATTGTTGTTCAAAATATATTATTTTCTTACACAAAGCAATTCTTAAAACAAAGAGAAATGGGACACTTCTTCAGCAACCCTTGCCGAAGAAAAACATCAATGTAAGTATCTCAAAACTTCATTATCACAGATTAAACATTAACGACTATAGATCTATTTACCACAATTGTTAAATTTATACAACTGCTAGAGCTGATGGCCTTAGCACCCAATGCCTACTTTCTTCCCTTTTCTTTTTTATCATACATTTACTGGTATTGATTAAAATAAACAATAAATTAATAAATAAAAATATCTATTTCTGTACGAAAATGTTGTCCGAAATTTATTTCCATAGCACATTTGTCGAAATTCCTATTTTCGATAGAAAAATTTTTCGCAAAAATTTGTTTCTATAGAAATTTTAGTCAAACAAATTTATTTCTATAGAAAATGCTCATCAATAATTTATTTCTATAGAAAAATTTTGTCAATAAAAATTTGTTTCTGTAGAAAACTTTTGGTCAATAATTTTATTTTATTGGTTAAAAGCTGACGATCACAATAACAAACAAATAAACGATTGAAGGAGAAACGAACGAATAAACAGAACAAAAACACATGAAGATAGAGCAAGCACGCTCAAAAACAACAAAGGAAAAGAGATATTCTGCAAATTTGTTTTATGCAGCTAGCCGACTATCAAACCTTTTTTCGAGGTTTAGGTGCAGTTACACATTGGTTGAGTGAATTACCCGAATTTTACTCTGATAATTCGGTTGATAGTTTTTGCTTTGCGACAATAGGAGGATGCTGATGCAGAATGTGGTTAATCCGAACCAAACAGCTGTACATCAACATCTTGCGTCTATAGGCTTGCACCAAATAAATTTACAGCATACTTTTCCCTCTGCTGGTTTTAAGCTACACTTGTAGTTTAGTTAATTGGTATGGTTTTAACGCTGCAAATAAAAAACAAACGAATAACGAAATTCTCATTTACTATAGAAAAATTTTGTCAAAAATTTATTTCCATAGAAAATTTTGTGGAAATTTTATCTCTATTTGAGAAAACTGTTTGTCGAAATTCTATTTCTACTAGAAAATTTGGTCAAAATTTTATTTCGTATCAGAAAATATTTGTACAAACAATTATTTTTTCTATTTGAAAATTCTTGTGAAACAACTTTTATTCCTACAGAAAATTTTGTCACATTTTTCTTTTTCTATAGAAAATTCTTTTGTCAACAAATATAATCTTTCACAGACAATTTCTTGCATATTTTATATTCTACAGCAGAATTTGTCAAAAATTTTATTTCGATAGAAAAATTTTGTCCAAAATTTTATTTCTATGGAAAATTTGGTCGAAATTTTAAGTTTCTATATAAATAATTTTGTCAACATTTTACTTTTATAAGAAGAATCTTAACCAAAATTTATTTCTGTAAAAAATTGTGCTGGCAACATTTCTACTTCTCTATAGAAACTTTTGGGCGAAATTCTATTTCTATAGAAAATTTTGTCAAAATTCTTAGTATTTCATAGAAAAATTGGTCAAAAATTTCATTATCTATAGAAAATTTTTGTACAAATTTCTTTAATTTCCTTCAGAAATTTCGCGGTCAACATTGAATTCTCTTAAGGCAAACAATTTTGCTCAACAATTTTATTTCTAAAGAAATTTGTACAAAATTTTGATTTCTACTAGAAAATTATTGATACAAATCTTTTTATTTCTATAGATAATTTTATCGAAATTTTATTTCTCTTAGAAAATTTGTTCAAGATTTCTTTTCTTATTGACAAATTCTGTCAAATAATTTTATCTTCCCAAGAAAATCCTTGGTCCAAAATTTCATTTCTATGGAAAATTTTTATTTTTTCTAGAATAGTTTGTCATAACACTTGATATTATCTAGAAAAAAACATTGCTCAAAATTTTAATTTCCATGGAAAAACGTTTGATAAGAAATTTTCATTTCTTAATACGAAAATTTTCGGTAACATATTTTTTATACAAATTCTGTCATTTTTTATTCTACACGAATTATTTTATCAAAATTTTATCTTCTACTTAGCAAAATTTGGCTCAAAAATTTCTATTTCTATAGAAATTTCATACAACAATTTTATTTTCTATACGACAATTTCTGTCCAACAATTTTATTATCTATAGCAAATTTTACTTTTTCTATAGCAACATTTTCATTTTTATAAGAAAAAATATTGTCAAAGCTTTTATTTCTACTAACAAACCTTTTTTGGTCGAATCACTTCTATTTCTATAGAAAATTTTATCAAAGTTTATTTCAGTAGAAAATTTGGTCAAAAATTCTTCATTTCTATAGAAAACTTTTTGCAAAGATTTTTTACTTGCCTTAGAAAATTTGTAAACATGCATTTCTACCGAAAAAACTCTTGACAAACATTTTTTGTTGTTCTAAAGAAAAACTTTTGCTCACAAACCGTTTTTCCTATAGAAAATTCTGCTAAAAATTTTATTTATATATGAAAATTTGGTCAACAATTTTATTTCTTAATAGAAAACTTTATTCGAAATTTTTTTTCTTTAGAAATTTTTCGGCAAGATTTTATTTCCTCTATTGAAAATATTTGTCAAAATTTTATTTCCACAGAAAATTTGCGTTGCAAAATCAATTTCTTTCGGAAAATCTTTTAAAATTTTTATTTGTCTTCTAGACACTATCTTGTCAACAATTGTGATTCTCAAAAAAAATTTGGTCAAATTTATTTCCATGGAAAAATTTGGTTTAAAAATTATCATTTCTATCAGAAAACTTTTTTCAACGTTTTATTTCTATAGAAAATTTGTTAAACTGTCTAATTTCTAATGTACGAAATTTTCGGTATAACACATATCTTTTTTATTACAAAAAGTTCTGTCGACCTTTCTTTCTTTGCTATAGAACAATGTTTGTTAAAAATATTTATTTCTATAGAAAATTTCTGTCAAAACATGTGTATTCTTCTATTAGAAAGACTTTTGTCGAAATTCTATTTCTATCAGAAAATTTTTATTAAATTTTACTTTTCATAGAAAATTTTGGTCAAAATTTCATTCTATAGAAAATATTTTATTTCCTTAGAAAATTTTGTCAAACATTGTATTTCTAACGGAAAAATTTGATCAAAATTTTATTGCAAACGAAAATCTTATTTCTATTAGAAAACTTTTCGTTAAAATTTTATTTCTACGTAGAAAATTTTTGCTCGAAAATTTAATCTTCTTTAGACAAATTTTTTTCAACGATTTTATTTCCTAGAAAATTTGGTATCAAACGCTTCATTTTCTATAAGGGGGAAAATTTTAAATTTTATTGCTTTAGAAAATTTTGGCACAAAGTTGTATTTCTAAAATAAAATTTGTCAAAATTTTAATTTCCACTACGAAAAATTTGTGTCAAAATTTCATTTCTATAGAAAAGTTTGTCAAAAATTTTATTTCTATAGAAAAATTTTGGTCAAAATTTATATTTCTGATAGAAAGGTTGCAGTCAATATCTTTATTTCTAATACGAAAATTTCTGTCAAAAATTTATTTCGTAAGAATTCTTTTTCAAATTTTATTTCTATCAGTCAGAAAATCTTGTTCAAAATTTTAGTTCTATATAGAAAATTTAAAAAAAAAAAATGTATATTAATATAGAAAATGTTGTAAAAAATTTTATTTCTATAGAAAATTTTGTTAAAAGTTGCTGTAAACAACACATATAGTGCTCGTAAGTCAATATGCAAGAGCATTTGCTTGCTCTTGCATACTGCATTTTGTCACCCCATCCCACTGTCATCGATTAAATACTGGAACATAGGTAAAACGAATGAATTTACAAATGTTCAGTGAAAAATCAACCATGTGTACACAAACATCTTCATTCATTGGATTGCACCAACTGTCTGACTATATAGAAGACGCACTGTCTCACTCAGTCAGGCAGCAAGAAGCATTCCATTTAACCAAGAAGGCTATGGGGTAATGCCAATGCCAACCGGGTAAAAGCCAACATTGCCAGCAAAAGCAATTACAAATCCTCAAACTCAATATCAACAAACAACAAAACAAGCAGGGAGAAGAGACCATTCGTTGTTCATCCTACGGGAACTAAGGAGAGAGGGAGAGTGAGAAAGAGAGTAACTACACTATTAAGTATAATAACGAATTGAAAAACTTTTTTCTTCGTTGCTTTCCCTGCTGATGAGGTCCCTGGCTGGCAATCTCCTTGATTGTTTCTTGCGTAGTTTTTCTCGGCATTTAGATGTTGCAATCTGCCTCTATTGTTGTTGTTAGATTTGTTGCAGCTAAAGGGTCTCCTTAGAGCCAGTGAGACTAAGAATGCTGCCGTAATACAAAAGAATTCCGATTTATGTGTATATGTGCGTTGTGTTTGAAGTCTTGTTGTAATCATAGCCGGCAACAATTTAAAGCTCATTCATCACAAAATTTTCGGCTTGCTTTAGATGACCGTTGTTGCTGTTGTTGTGGGTTTTTACTCCTACAGTCATTGTTCAAAGAATTGTTAGTGTTCGACATTGTTGCCCTTGTCCACCATATCTTTGCTGTCGAAGTTTTCGGTATTCATTGGATGCCTCCCTTTTTGCACTATGATTTGCTTACATTTTGGCTCTAACCAACCATAGATGGTACAGAATAAAAAAAACGAACGATAAACGAAACCAACTTCCATACAACAAAATAAGCGATGTTTTCATTGCTTATACTTGCCTGCATTTCCTTCTACATTGCTGCCAATCAACGGTATCTAAGCCGCAATATCCGGCCGTCACTGGTCACTGGCATGCAACATTGTAGTTAAAAGACTAAAGTTTACTCTACAGCATCGCAAAAGATTGGCTTCAAACCAAAATCGAGCCTTGGGGTTGCAATGCTTACCATATCAGTTGCCTTGCCTACAGAGGATTCTGGGTTCAGTTCGAGTTTCGTGCAAACCATAAAAAGTTTTTTTCAGCGGATTGTATCAAAATGTTATTTCTATCGAAACATTTTGTTAGAATTTTATTTTTCTAGACAATTTTGTAAAAATTTTATTTCTACAGAAAATTTTTTCAAAATTTTAGTTTTATATGAAAATTTGTCAAAATTTTATTTTCTTTTAATAAAATATTTGGTCGAACTTTTATTTCTCTAGAAAACTTTGTCAAGATTTTATTTCTCTGAAAAACTTTGCCAAAACATTTATTTCTATAGGAAATTTTGTCAAAATTTTATTTCTATAAAATTTCTTTCAAAATTTCATTTTTATAGATTTTGTTTTTCAAAATTTCATTTATTCAGAATTTTTTTTTTCAAAATTTTATTTCTATAGAAAATTTTATCAAAATTTATTTCTATCGAAAATTTATACCAAAATGTATTTCTATCGAAACTTTGTGTAAAAATTTATTTCTATAGCAAATTTTGTCAAAACTTTATTTCTAAAGAAAATTTTTTCAAAATTTTATTTCTATAGATAATTTTTTCAAAATATAGAAAATTTTTTTTAAATTTTATTTCTATAGAAAATTTTGTCAAAATTTTATTTCTATAGAAAATTTTGTCAAAATTTTATTTTCTATCGAACATTTTGTTAGATATTTTAGTTTCTACACAATTTTGTCAAAATTTTATTTCTACAGAAAATTTTATTTATTCAAGAAAAATTTTTTTTTTTCAAAATTTTATTTCTATAGAAAATTTTATCAAAATTTTATTTCTATCGAAAATTTATACCAAAATGTATTTCTATCGAAACTTTGTGTAAAAATTTATTTCTATAGCAAATTTTGTCAAAACTTTATTTCTAAAGAAAATTTTTTCAAAATTTTATTTCTATAGATAATTTTTTCAAAATATAGAAAATTTTTTTTAAATTTTATTTCTATAGAAAATTTTGTCAAAATTTTATTTCTATCGAACATTTTGTTAGAATTTTAGTTTTCTACACAATTTTGTCAAAATTTTATTTCTACAGAAAAATTTTAAAAATTTTATTTTTATATGAAAATTTTATTTTCTTTTTATAAAATGTTTTGTCGAACTTTTATTTCTTTAGAAAACTTTGTCAAAATTTTATTTCTATAAAATTTCTTTTTTATAGATTTTTTTTTTCAAAATTTCATTTCTATAGAAAATTTTATCAAAATTCTATTTCTAACGTAACATTTATACTAAAATGTATTTCTATCGAAACTTTGTACAAACATTGTGTACAAATTTATTTCTATAGCAAATTTTTTTCAAAATTTAATTTCTATAGAAAATTTTGTAAAAAATTTAATTTCTATTTAAAACTTTTCTCAAATGTTAATTTTTTTTAGAAAATTTAATATGTTCTATGTAAATAAGCATAGAACATTTTGTCAAAATTTTATTTTTTTTAAGAATATTTTTTCAAATTTCAAAATAAAACTTTTTAACAACAACCAGTTTAAGTATTGGAAAACTAGGACACTGGGTACTGGGCACCAAAAATAATCTACCACATTTTGAAGAACAGTTTACCAGAAAAATAAAAAATAAAATTAATATTTGGAAAATTTTATTTCCAATTAGAACATTTTGTAAAATTTTATTCAATAGACAATTTTGTAAAATTGTATTCTAGGTTTTTTCTTTCAAAATTTTCATTTCCAATAGAAAACTTTGGTCAAAAATTCATTTCTATAGAAAATTTAGTCAAAATCTAATTTCTATGGGCACTGGGTCCAAAAATATTCTACCAAAATTTTGAAGAACAGTTTACCAGAAAAATAACAAAAAAAAAAAAAAAAAAATATATTGTAAAATTTTATTTCCATAGAACATTTTGTCAAAATTTTATTTCTAAATAAAATTTTGTTTTAATTTTATACTTACAGAGAAATTTGATAAATTTTTTTCTATAGATAATTTTCATAAAATATTTTTCTATAGAAAACATTGTTAGAGGTTTATTTATAGAAAAATTTTGTCAAAATTTATTACATCTAAGTTTGTTTTTGTTTTGTTTTTTTTTTTTTTTTTTTTAACTTTTTGCTTATTACCTTCTGTTTTCTTTTGTAAATTCAAGCTCGAGGTCAAAGTTTTATTTTCTGTTTTATTTTTTAATAATTTGATATTTCGATTCCTTCGAAATCATCGACGGGCATAAAATAAATAAATAAAATTAAAACCTATGTCACTAGTGTTGTTGTGGTAGCAGCAATAGAAATGAGAGAAGATCGAAATTTCGAATTATAAACAAATAAAACAGAAAATAAAACTTTGACCTCGAGCTTGAATTTACAAAGAGAAAACAGAAAGTAAAATTTAATTTCTTTAGAAAATTTTGTCAAAATTTCATTTCTATAGAAAATTTTGTAAAAATGGTATTTCTATGTATTTTTTTTTTTCAAAATTTAATTTCCATAGAAAACTTGGTCAAAATTTCATTTCTATAGAAAATTTAGTCAAATTTTATTTCTAAAGAAAATTTGATGTAATAATTTCTTTATTTGTAATAGAAAATTTTGTCGAAATTTTATTTCTATAGAAAATTTTGTCGAAATTTTTATTTCTACCAAGAAACTTTTGGTCAAAATATTATTTCCTAAGAAAAAATTTTGGTCAAATTTTATTTCATATAAAAATTTTGTCAACATTTTATTTCTAATAGAAAATTTGTGGTTAAAAATTTTATTTCTATAGAAAATTTAGTCAATGTGTTATTTCTAATAGAAATGTTTTCAAATGTTTTATTTCTATAGAAATTTTTTTCAAAAGTTTTATTTTCTATAGAAAATTTTGTCAAAATTTTATTTCTATACGAAAATATTTTGTCAAAAATTTTATTTCTAATAAGACAATTTCGTCAATGTTTTATTTCTATAGAACATTTTTTCCGAGTTTTATTTCTATAGAAAATTTTGTCCAGAAATTTTATTTCTATAGAAATTTTTCAAGAGTTTATTCTATAGAAAATTTTGTCAAATTTATTTCTATAGAAAATTTTGTTAAATTTTATTTTTATAGAAAATTTTGTTAAATTTTTATTTCAAAGAAAATTTTGTCGAAATTTTTTTCTATAGAAATTTTGTCAAATTTTATTTCTATAGAAATTTTTGTCAAAATTTTATTTCTATAGAAAATTTTGTCCACAATTACATTTTTAATAGAAATTGTTGTCGAAATTTTATTTTCCTAGCAGGAAGAATTTTGGTCAAAAATTTATTTCTATTAGAATTGTTGTCAACATTTTATTTCTATAAAAACTTTTGTCAACATTTTATTTCTATAGAAATTTTGTCAAAATTTTAATTTTTAATAAGAAATTTTGTCCAAAATTGTAAATTTCTATAAAAAATTTTGGTCAAATTTTATTAGCTAGAATAATTGTCTAATATGTTATTCTGATAGAAAATTTGTCACATTATTATAATTTCTATAGAAATTTGTTCAATGTTTTATTAATACCCTTGCTCCACACTGGTTGGAACAGGTATTAATAAGTTTAGTGCATATGTTTGCAACACCAGAAGGAGACGAGATTAAGACACATGGTGTCTTTGGCAAAATGTCAGGTAGGCTCCTTGGAGTCGATATAGCGATTGGTCCCGTCTGCCGGTCCTGTCCGTCTGTCCGTGAACATGCCACATTTTTTGTAATCAAAGTCTAGAGTCGCGAGTTTTAGCCCAAATCGACTTAAAATTTGCGCAACAGTATGTGTTTTGGCTCAGAATAGATCCCTATTGGATTTTGGAGAAATCGGTTCAGAGTTTATATATAGCTCGCCATTATACTATCTCTTCGCCCGATATGGACTAATACGGTCCCAGAAAGCAGGAGTTTTACCCCGTTGGTTGAAATTTTGGGCACAGAG
>PGFW01066798.1:0-17483 GCA_003123925.1 Haematobia irritans | reverse complement strand
TTTGTCTCTATGTATGAAAACCCATTTGGTTGTTGTCCAGTTATTCTTCAAATCGGGCAAAAGACGATAATGTTGAAGAAAATCGGACCCTAATATTGGCCTTTTAGCATTAGCGATTACAAATTTCCATATGAATTTTTTTAACCTAAGTCTAATTCCATAATTCCTGTTCCATATGTATCTATAAGACAACCGTTTGCGGCAAATAATGTAAATGATGCTTGTGAGTTGTTCAATGAACTTTGTTTGCGAGTGTCTCTTGTAATAACTGACATGGACACTCCTGTATCAACTAGATATTTCCATTTAGATAATTTATCAGTAACGTACATGCGATCGTCTAAAGGGTGATACGCTCAAAATTTGATATAAACTTGACGAATTTCTTTCAATTTTGCATTTAAAAAACCTGAACACCCCTCATGGTTTGAAGGTGTGTGTGGTGTAGAATGTTGCTTCTAATTTGATATTTGGCAATTCACTATTTTCAGCTTGTCAAAATGCCGGGCCAAGCAAGAAAAGGAGCAAACGTATCAAAAGTTTTGGCTCGCGCATCGCGAAAATCCGAGCTACTCGGACGCGAAAGCTGCAAAATCGCGTAAAAGTTGGCCAAAATCAACCGTTACATTAATGTAATTGAAAGTGTTTGGGGAACGTTTGTCGACAGCGCAGGAAGACTCCTGGATCTGGGGAAATTTCGAAGAAGCCGGTGAAGCCGCTGAGACGACAAAAGAGAGGTTTGCCGGTAGTTTCAAAGCGAAACCGCTAACCTCTCTCCCGAGGATGCCGCAAATAAGCCTAGGCTGATCGTCTAACCAAAGACCAAGTGCATCGAGCCAAAAAGCGAGCCGGACTATCGACTTACGAGAGAAGGTAGTGACTCCAAATCGCGATGATAAACAAAAATACGCACGGCCCACACAGCGCGATCCGGAGGCTGTACACGAGATGCTGACGAAGTTTCGCACTGCGTGGTATGGATCGACGAAACCCCTACTCAAAGCCGACTAACAGCACCTTCTGGACAAGGAGTTTTAGTACGCAAAAGGAAGGGGAAACGGTAGCAGATATTTTTCAAGCACATAAAAACTGTCAAGTATCACGCCCCAAAAGAAAATGCGCGGGTTATTCGGCAAGCCATCGTGTACCTGTGGCTTGAAAAGCAAGTCATTTTCAAGCTTCCGCGACTGGTCAACCGTCATTAAAGAAATCTACGTGACAAGGAGTGTGTTTGAATGAAGGGGGGGGGGTTAAAACAAAAACACACAAACACAGGGGGGGGCGTCTGCTGCCTTTCCCTGAAGAAACACGGTTGTTCCGTACTGTTTTGGCCCGGATGTTTGGCATCTTGCATTCACGGTAAAAAGGCCAGTGGAGTGGGTAATGCCCGCACAACTAACGTGCAGGGGTGGTTCCCAAGGACAGGAGAACCCTCCAATACACCCCAGAGCTCCCCCAATTTGGAGAAATACTGGCTACTTGTCCAAGCGCGACCTAAAGAAGACCAAAAACTGCTAAGCGACGAGCAGGTGCAGTTCAAAGGCAAGCTGGCGCGCGCGCGAAGAAGGGTGGACAAGGTGGCGTACAGAAAATCTGATGGCGAGGTGTCAGGAGCGTGAGGACACGGGCAATTCGGATTTTGGAAAAGCGCAAAAGCCTAAACTGAAATATTTTTCCTCGAATTTTGTGTACTAGAGTTGACACGTTGAAAAAAAAATTAATTTGATTCTTTTTAAAACACGAAAAAACAGTGAACCCTTTCCCATTGCAAATGAACTAAACTGTAGTAATATTGGACCTATAATTTAGCCTTCAAGATTTTTGGCAACTTGTCTAGTCTTATAAATTCTCTTTAAATTTTAGTTCAATTCTTATACATGTGTATTTAGTTCATTTTACAAACACCATAAGATTTTATATACCCTACTAAGATGTAAAAAGTCAAGTATTATTTTGATTTACTTGCTTATTTTGTGGAAAACAACAGATAAATAAAATTGGTTACAGTCTCTTCTAAAATGTCGACGAACGTAACCTAATGTTTAATCAATTCATTCCTGACAGTACAGAGAGAAATGTAAATAATTAATGGAACACAAACCCGCTTTATCTATTGATGAAAATTTTCATACATTAAAATCTAAAAATTTCTTTTAAGCAAGAAAAAAAACTTAACTGATGAATAGTATTCTTAATACAATGTTATTTGTGAATAAAATTATGACCAACGGTGGAAGCAGAGAGTAGTCTTCATCGTTGAATACCGCTGTTTGGATCATTTTGACTTATCCTTTTTGTTATTCCATGCGTAGGTAATTTGTTTCACAATCTTTTGCTGGAAAAAATGGAAAACAATATGAAAATGTTTAAAAATTAATCACCAATGTAATGAAATATAATTTAAATTCTTCATATTTAGCTTGTAAGCGTTAACCAGTAATTTGGGGGCATTTGACTCAAATGGATGTAAAGGAATGTAACTTTTCGCTTTGGAAAACGTATCTTCATAAAATGTGCACCTGAAAAGCAAGTTAGGAGAAATAATGAAGATTCTAAATAAACTCATAAAACTGTGTTGTTATCGATGTGAAGGATATAATAAAATAAAATATAATCTAGTTAAAAAGAAAGCCAGAAAGTTTTAATGATAGAAAACTTACCAAATTCTCTGTTAAATTGTATGCTGAGGGGAATATTTGGGCCTACTCTGAAATTAAAGTATTATTGTTTTTACATTAAATGAAAATTATTAATTAGGTTTCGCAAAATCTAATGAAAAAAATAATAATATTCATAAAAAAACAAAATATTCCTGAGGTGTCTAACCGCCTAGACAGCCATCTGATTCGTCAAAATGACGACACCGTAATTATCATTTCGATCTTAAAGATGCCATTTTAGTGCTATTGGGAAATGGTAAATTAAGTTATACTAATTCGACCGTTTATGGAAGTTGTGTTGTTTAAACACTACCGGAGAATTTGAATAAGGAAATAAATATCAAGTTTGGTGATCACAGTTTTCGCTAAATGATGAAGAATTAATAGCGTCTTGAAATCAAGCCCGTAGTCAAAATGAGGTGAGGAGACGTAATGTAACAAACAAGGTATATACAGCCGTAAGTTCGGCCAGGCCGAATCTTATGTACCGGCTCGCACCATGGATTGCGTAGGGAATTCTAGCTAATAGGCGGTCATCCACAATCGGAATTACTTGGGTTGCGGAATAAACACTTGCCGATGGCAAGGTATGCGTAAAAACTTTTTAAACACTGTCGGTTCTAAATTGTTAAGTTAGTCCATAAGGGGTAATATATTAAAACAAAAAAAGGCCGGATTAAATACGTATAATTCAGTTGACAAAATTTTCTATAGAAATAAAATTTTGAACAAAATTTTCTATAGAAATAAAAACTTGACAACATTTTCTATAGAAATAAAAATGTTTGAAAAATTTTTCTATGCGAAGTAAAGATGTTGAAAAATTTTCTATAGCAAGTAAAGATTTTGAGGCAAAGAATTTCTATAGAAATAAAATGTTGACAAAGATCTTCTATAAGAATAAAATGTTTGAACAATTGGTCTATAGAAATAAAGATGTTGACAAAAATTTTCTACAGAAATAAATTTTTTTACAAAATTCTTCATCTATTAGAAATACAATTTTGAACAAAATTTCTACGGAAATAAAATGTTGGCAAACATTGCTAAATAGAAATAAACTTTTTACAAACTTTCATATAGGAAATGAAATTTTTGACAAAAAGCTTTCTATAGTAATGTACAAATTTGGACAAATGTTTAGCAATGGCTCGTTAGAGGCGCATATAACTAACGAATCGTAACAGCAAAATTTCAACCGCAATCGGAATGACTTGTTGCTCCTCCAAGAGGCTAGGCGCCGCAGTCAAATCTGGGGATCGAGGTTTATTATGGGAGGCTATATATAATTATGGACCAGATATAGACCGAATTTTTGCATGCTTGTTAAGAGACCCGTATACTAACATCGAGGGCAACGCCAAGGTTTCAAACGGATCGGATGAATTTTGCCCCTCCAAGAGGCTCCCGGAGGTCAAATCTGGGGAATCGGTTTATATTGGGAGCTTACATATTAATTATGGACCGATATGGACCAATGTTTTGACATGGTTGTTAGAGACCATATACTACACCACGTACTAAATTTCAATTGATCGGATGAATTTTTGCTCATCCAAAGGACTCCAGAGTCAATCTGGGGATGCGGTTATAATGGGAGGCTATATATATGATGACCGAATATAAACGGACCAATTTTTGCGTGCTTGTTAGAGACCGTATACTAACATGCAGGTACGCTCAGATTTCAAAACCGGATCGGATGAATTTTGCCGCCTTCCAAGAGCTCCGGAGGTCAAATCTGGGGATCGGTTTATATGGGAGCTATATGATAGAATTTATGGACCGATATGGACCAATTTTTTGCATGGGTTGTTAGAGACCGTATACTAAACTTCAGGTAGCCAAAGTTTCAACCCGGCATCGAGATGAATTTTGCCCCTCCAAAAGAGGCCTCCGTGAGGTCAAATCTGGTGATCCGGTTTTATATGGGGGCTATATATAATTATGTGACCGGATATGGACCAATTTTTTCTGCAATGGTTGTTTAGAGAGCCCGTATACTTAGACCAGTAGACCCAAATTTCAAAACGCGGATCGGATGAATTGTTGCTGCTTCCGGAAGGCTCCGCAAGCCAAATTTGGGATACGTTTCATATGGGGATTATACGTAAACGTGGCGCGATATGGCCCATTTTCAATACCAATCCGTACCTTACATCAATTAACAACTAATTGTGCCAAGTTTCAAGTCGATAGCTAGTTCGTTCGGAAGTTAGCGTGATTTCCAGCAGACAGGACAGGACAAGCCGGACAGAACGGACATACGGACAGACGGACAGACGGACGGTACGGACGGACATGCTTTCAGATCGACCTGCAGAAATTTCACGACACGACCCAGGAAGTATAGTAGTACTTTACTGGGGTACTTAAAGAGTAGATATTTCGAATGTGTTTACAAACGGAATGAACAAAAAGTTAATATACGCATCCTATGGTGGAGGTATAAAAAGTAAGGATGCTGCTTCCAAGGTTAAAGAAAGCTAAAGAATCGCTTACGCAATTCAGCTATTAAAATTAGAGAAAAAAAAAAAAAAAAAACAGGCAATAAGGAGTACTAAAATGTTGTTCCAAATTTTTTAAGGGTTTATCTGAAATTAAATATATTTTTTTTACATTAAAAAGTATTACATTGGTTTTTCACAAAAAAATTGATTAAAGAAAATAGCTAAAATAAAGTATTAAACCTGTAAATTTGGAATTATCAAAAGGTCACAAAAACGTAAATATTCTAGTTAGAAAGAAACGCCAAATTTTTTAAAAGATAAACTTACCATTCTCCATTTTTTAAATTGTTTCGAATGTCCATCTGGAAGTTGCTCTGAAAATTAAATATTGTCTTTGTACAAACAAAGAAAAACATTAAACTGGTCCAAAATAAGTTAGTAACAAAAATAGAAAAATATACATAAAAAATATATTTTTGAAAAACAAAGTCATATTTAAAAAAATACTTACCAATTTAGAGAAATAAAAACTATACGCTGAGGATATAAACAAAATTTTCCAAATTCATCTGGAATTCGAATATAATGTTTACATAGAATAATAAAATCTTCAATACACTTTCAATTTTTAACATATTTTCCTAAATTATTCTATATACTGATTTTCTTAAACTACCGGATAAAGTCATTAATAACTTTTCAATATTGAAAAAGGTTTAAGTAAACAAACACCAATAATATGTCTCAAAAAGTACAAAATATTCCATGCCTTTATATTCGGCCTTGTTGATACCTACTCAAAAGGATGCAACACACCACGCCAACGCAACTATAACAACTGAAGCATGCCAAGCAAAACCCAAGCAAAGGCCAAAACATTCCTACAACAAACAAAAACAACGTCATGTGACTTTATTGAAGAACAGCACACACCTCATCCACCCCAAATAAACGCATCCGCGTATTAACAAAAATCACACACCTCTCACACACCCACTAAATGAAACAAAAAATAAAAACAACCCCACGCTCGATGTATACCACAACAAAACTCCAGCAACATCATGCTTTACATTAATCACCACTCCACTATGCCGATATAAGATCTCTGTAGCTATGCAATTAGTTCATCAGCTGCTGCTGACCAATTAACTCTAAGAATGAATATCTTCGTAAAGGCATACCAGTTTTATGGAACGATGTAACCGTTTAACATAAAATTTGCAAAAAAATTTTCATGAAATGTTATCCTACCCAAAACTGTTTTATAGGAAGAATGAACTACCATGCGCAAACGGAAAACTTGAACTTAAAATTGTAGCTCCAAAGTTTGAGATTTTTCCACCACACAGGTGTTGGGTTATGAGAGACCAGGAAGAATATTGGAGATGCCGCTCATGGTGATGAGTACTTATTAACAGGGTGAGCGATGTTCGATCTGAGAATTAGCATCTGCATTGGTCGATAGAAGACGGAAACATGTGAGAGCGTAAAAAGTAGAAGAAAGAAAAGTCGATTGGCGGCGGATCCAAGGTCAGTGGAGACCGATTTTAAAGCCGATACCAAGGTAAGTTCATATGCTATTTAGCTATAATTTGGAAATACGTGCGGGGACCGAAAAGATTCTTTCTTCTTAGCTTTAGTGTCATATATGAGACCTCTAGTGGTGTTAACCACAGTCATTGGAAAACGGTATATAACCACATGTGTAGGATGTCATAAATTTTTGAAGCATGTGCAGCTATAAAGGAAGAAAATTTCGATTGTGAGGATGGCTCAGGAACGGCGCAAAATGTTTCGAGGAAAAAGAGTGAATGAGGAAATTCTATTACTTGGCTACGGAGTGGAGAGAGTTAGCGATGGGTGCCTAAGTACACAAGTAGTGGGAGGTATGAAATAACCCGTTTATCGGAGACACAAAAATGTGCGGCTAGCAGAAAAATTGATTTTAGACCGCCATAAAAATATATACCCGATCGACCTCAGAATCACTCGCCTGGAGTTCGATCTAGCGCTTGTGTCTAGTCCGTCGTCTGTCGCATGAGTATGTCTGTGTTTCCACGAGGATTCGCGGTGCGCAATATAAACGAATTTGGATGAAATTTTGTACAGTGGTGTTTTTTGGGCAACAAACGGACGAAAACGCCATTGAAGCGCTTTTTAGCAAAAGCGTCATCAAAATTTTGCAGATTCAGACTTTTTCATCACCCTTTAAGTCTGCAAGAATTTCATCGGAAATTCGGTTGCAGGAGCTATATCTAATATATAGTGGTATCCGGGGACCGACTTCCAAAAAATTGGCCATAGAAAAAAACTTTATTTATTAAGCGATCTTTACTTCAAACTTGGCTTACTCTAATGTTTTGTGGTAGCTTGACGAATATAGTGGCAAAAAAATAATCGAAATCGGTTCAGAATTTAGATATAGCTCCCATAGTATTATGTATCGCCCGAAATTTGCCAAATGGCTGCAAAACCCTTATTTATCAACCGATAGTAACTCAAAGTCTGGCTAAATGATGAATTCTTCGTATATCTCTAACTGTAAGCACACAAAAAAAATTTTTTCTGATTCAAATCAGCGAAATTAATTGATGCCAATTAATTTTTAATTGAGATGTCTTCAATCAAAGAAATGAATAAGGTATCAAATTAAAAAATTAGATTGTAAGTCAAGTTAAAAGTTTAATTGATCCAATTAAAAAAATTAATTGATACTATTATTTATTGTGAATTGATTTTTGTTTCAATTTAAAAAAATTTGGTTGACATGCAAATTTAAAATTTTTAATTGAATATTTTTTAAAACTCAATTAAAGATTTTAAATTGGAAAAAATTTCGTGAAATTTTTTATGTGTGTATGTGCGCAAATTCATCGAAATCGGTTTCAGATTTAGTATAAGCTTCCATATATATGTATCAGCCCGATGTTTGCAAATTTGGGGCCGTAAGAAACCCTTATTTATCAACCCGATAGTACTATCAAAGTTGGCCTAAAGTATGAACTTCTATAACTCCTAAACTGTATGTGGCGCGAAATTCATCGAAATTCGGTTCAGAGTTATAGATATTATCGCTTCCATATATATGTATCGCCCGATTTGGCCAAATTGTGGCCGAAAAACCCTTATTTATTCAAGCCGATAGTACTCAAAGTTTGGCTAAAATGTTAATTGCCTTGCTATAGCACTAACTGTATGTGCAGAAATTTCAACTCGAAAGTCGGTCACATTTCAGGAATATAAGCCCGGCATGGTATAGTGTAATGCCCCGATTATTTTTGAAAAAATTTCTGCGCCCTCAATAACCTTAAGTGTTTGACGCATAGGGGCGCTCATTTTCATTAACTGATCGTACTCAAATTTTTACGACAAAGTGACCTTTTATGGTATTCAATCATACCTGCCAAAATATTATAGCAAATTGGTTCAGTTTTAAATATAGGTGCCCATATATATGCACTCGCTCGGTTTTTGTCATAATTTGGCCAATAATACTCTTATTTATTGACTATGATTATTCGCAAGATTATAAAATTTTGGATGTACTAGCCTGATCGTATTTCAGACTTCATGTAGGCTTCTTACATAAACTATACTTGCCCTAATTGTGTAGAGAATTTAAGATTTTTACCAGCACAACTAATTGACCGAATTTCCACTTTTTATTAATAGGATGGCAACCTCTGTATTAGTGGCATACTTAACCTCTTTTGTGGCAAAAAAAAATAAACTATAGCTCTAATATTAGACAATTTCTGCTATCCAGAGTTGTGACAAGAACACCCCATAAACATGTACCCCGTGTTATGTTCGCCAAACCTATACCAATGATACTCCAAAAACCTAGTAACCAAAGAACCCCACAAAATGCTTATGTTTACTAATGTCAGTAGGGGGTGGTAATAGGGTAAGCGGAATGTGTCGCCCCGCCGCCCGACTTTTACTTTTATCTCACTGTTGTTTAGTTCGAAGTAGAATTATGTAACGTTTTAAGAAAGTTCCATGACTTTAATAACATAACAGAGGAAAAAAATTATACACAAATAAAGTGAAAGATTTGAGTAAATGAAGGTGAGTCACCGTGGTGCAATGGATAGCATGCCCGCCTTGCATACACAAGGTCCGTGGGTGGTCGAGTTCCATGCTTCGACCGAACAGCCCAAAAAAGTTTTCAAGGCGGTGGATTATCCCACCTCAGTAATGCTGGTGACATTTCTGAGGGTTTTTTCAAAACTTCTTTAACGCCTCTAATGCCCAAAGCCACGCCTTTGGGAGCGGGCTTCATTTAATGAAGGAAGCTTTTGAGTAAAACACACCTTAAGCACAACAAAAATGTGGCTAAAATAAAAAGAAAGGCACTTATTTGAAACTAATTCAAGATCGGGCCTTTGCAGCATGTGCTGAATTTTAGCCGTATAAATTTATCTTGCTTAGTTCTCTGCTTTTGTGTCCGTTGAACAGTTGAAAATATTAATCAGGCTGCGAAAAAAAATTGGGGGCATTAGAGGTTTAAAGTGGTTTATCACTGCAAATGTGGAAACGCTGTGTCGGACTCGCTATAGAAAAAGGAGGTCCCGCCACCTTATTACCTTATCATTCCGTTGTAACATAGAGAAGCAAATTTTCATCCCGATCCGGTTAAAAAATTCGGTACGTGGTGTTCAGTATATTAGTCCTCTAAATTTCACGCTAAAATTTGGTCCACATAGGTCTATAATTGATATACGTAGCCGCCATAATAAACAGATCTCCGCAAATTTTGACGCTCCGGCGGGACTCTTGGCAAGCGGCAAATTTCATACCGATCTGGTTAAAGAATTTGGGTTACGGTGACATGTAAGTATTACATGTCTCTAACAAACAATCCAAAAAAATTTGCTTCATATTGGCCCGCCATAATTATTTGACTCGTCCGGAGCCTTCTGTGGAAGGAGCAAAATTTCATACCGATCCGGGGTTGAATTTTAGTACGTTGTGGCAAAGATATTTGACCGAGCGAAACAACTATGCCAAAATGTGTTCGCGTAATCCGGTAGTAGTGTATATATAGTAGCCCCCAAGATAAACCGAGCCGCCCCAACCACAACAAAAATGGTCCCATATGCAGCTCATAATTGTATAGGGCGGCTGGCCCCAGATAAACGCGATCCCGCAGATTTTCTTGCCACCCCCGATATTTGCATCTTGAGGTTCTCTAATACCGCAGCAACAACTTCATATACACTGAAAAAAATATTGGTCACGTGAGATCAAAGATTCGTGTCTTTAAATACGAATGCAAATTTTGGGTTTTTTCTTAGCATAGAAGGCCTGCATTTTCTCTAAATATATCAAGTGTTTTTTTCCTTGTCCAAAGTCGATAAACTTTTCATGAAGTCGTATTGGTCCCTATAGATGTAAGTGTGATTTGCGCTTAAAAAGTGGGTGATCATAACATGAAAGAAAAATATGTTTGGGCCTAAGTTCACCGTGACTTAAATAATTTCCAGAAAAAATTCTTTAAAATTAATGAAAATTGTCTTAAATTTGTTGTCTTTTTTGCATCTCTGAGCTAAAAGCAAAAAAACGTTCATACATATAGGGACACATGTTTTTTCAAAACTTTATTTAAAGAAGTTTTTTACTTCAAACATAGCATAATTTCTCTGGAAGTCGAGTCCTAATTTGGAAAATAAAGTTGCCGCTAACATCGTTTTTAAAGGTCTTTGAATAGCATATGAAGAAAGAAAGCTGAGGAAAGCGAAAAATTAAAAATATTGCTTCCTAGAGAGCAAGTACACAAAACCACAAATTTAAAGAGAGTTGTGTCTTAAAAGTATTCTTTAACTTGTATCCTCCGCGCTTCTTTCGGCTCGATCAATTACGCAAACTTATTTTAAAGTAAAGACAAATAAATCTCTTTGGAACCGGGCATGCTGTTTTTTTCGAATGTAAGGTTCGTCAGTTATTTATAAAACTCCCCTATATATACCTGGAAGCAAGGAACTGAGTATATACGTATTTTATCGGACCTTTTATACCTCACACCATACGGATGGGGGCTAATATTAACTTTGTCATTCCGCGTTTGTAACACAATCGAACATATTGCTCTAGAACCCATAAAGATATTAATATATATAGTTCTGGGAGTCGTGGTGAAATTCTGAGTCGATCTGAGCAATGTCCGCCGTCCGTACTGTTGAAATCAACGCCTAACATTCCGAAACCTAAACAAGCTTAATCGGACTTGAAAACTTGGCACAAGTAAGTCTGTTTTTTGATGTAAGATCGAATGGTATATGCAAAATGGGGCCATATCGGTCCATATCGGTTCCACGTATAAGCCCCCATGAATAAAACGGACCCCCGCAAAAAATTGGCTTGCGAGGCCTCTAAGAGAAGCAAATTTCATCCGACCGACTGAAATTTTGGTAGCATGGTGTTAGCATATGGTTTTCTAACAACGCATGCAAAAATTGGTCCACATCGGTCCATAATTATATATAGCCCCCATATAAACCGATCCTCCGATTTGGCTTGCGAGGCCTCTAAGAGAAGCAAATTTCATCCGATCCGGCTGAAATTTGGTGACATGGTGTAAGAATATGGTCTCCGCAACAAGCCAATGCAAAAAGGAGATTGGTCCACATTCGGTCAATTAAATTATATAATAGCCCCCATATAAACCGATCCCCAGATTTGAAATTCTTCCACATGTCGGTTTGAAAATTTTGGTACGTGATGTTAGTATAATGGTATCCACAAACCATGCAGGAAATTTGGTTCCTGATCAGCCAATAATTAATGATATATGGCTCCGGTGCTTTTGGAGAAGCAAAATTCATTCGCGATTCTGCTTGAAAATTTGTTGCTGGTGATGCGTATATGATTATTTAAAGCACCATTTCCAAAAGTGGTCGCAATATCAGTCGCATAATCATATATATATTCATATAAGCGTCCCCGGAGTTATATAAGTTTTGGAGGCCCTCTTGGAGGAGGGCAAATTTTACATCCGATGAAGTTTAGAGGAGTGGTATGGGGTAGCATTGTGGCTATTACATGGTCCGTTGACAACGCATCAGCCTAACTAGTTCCATATCGGGTTTTTATAGTTAAGTATAGTCCGCTCAGATAAATCGATTTCCAATCACACCGACCACGCATCGGGTCATTCGCCGCCCCTGGCGAAAATTGGTCCATATCAAGTTTCATAATTGGTATAAGCTCCCATATAAGCCGAGGCGCCCCATATTTCAATTCTGGCTCTCTACGTACCCTGCAAAAAGTCCCATGTCGATTTCGTAATTATTTGTAGACTTAAAATATACAATAACTTTTTTGTCTAATATATACGCAACGTATGGACTAGACTCACAATTTAGGAAAACGTGTTAAGAGGTTTTTAAAGATACCGACAACCCAAGTAATTCGATTGTGGATGACAGTCTTAATCGTAGAAGTTTTCTAGCGCAATCCATGGTGGAAGGGTACGATTAGATTCGAACAGGCCGAACTTTACGGTTCGTATCATAACTTGGTTTTTATGTTTTTTTTTTTTCAATTGCAAATCAGAGCGCATTTGAAAAACGTTGCTTAACTGACAACGTAAATTTTCAACAAATGCAGACTTTATTACAAAACTTTTATTGGAATATAGTTCTGGCCATTTTGGAAAAATTTACGTTGTCGTTAACAGTTATTTTCAAAATGGCATCTGATTGCAGCCATGAAAAAAAAACCCATTAAAAAACAGAGTATATACGACCGTAAAGTTCGGACCTGTTCGAATCTAGATGTACGCTCCAACCATGGATTGGCGAGAAACTTCTAAACGGAAAGACTGTCATCCACAATCGAATTACTTGGGTTGTGGTATCTTCAAAACCGCTCTTTAACACGTTTTCTAAATTGTAGAGTTTATGTCGCAACGTGGTATATATTAGACAAAAAAAGTTATGTATAGTTACAGTCCTACAAAATAATTACGAATCCGACATGGACTTTTTTGCAGGTAGCTAGAGAGCCAGAAATTGAAATATGGGGTCGCTTATATGGGAGCTATATACAAAATGACCTTGATATGGACCAATTTTGTGTGATTGGAAATCGATTTATCTGAGGGATATATAGTAATCTATAACCGATATGGCGGCTAGTTAGGCAATGGGTTGTCCACGACGGCAATGTACTACAAATGTACCAAGAATTTAAACTCACTCGAATGAAAATTTGCTCCTCCAAGAGGCTCCAAATAACTAAAACCGGATCGGCTTATATGATTATATATGATTATGGACTGATATGGACCACACTTTTGCATGTTGCTTAAATATCATATACGATCACCACGAACCAAATTTTCAAGCAGATCGGAATGAATTTGCTCTGCCAAAAGGCACCGGAGCTAGTATATAATTATGGGCTGATAGGAAACCAATTCCTGCATTGGTTGTTGGATACCATATAACTAACACACGTACCAAATTTCAACCGAATGGGAAGATTTCAAATCTGGGGATCGGTTTCATATGGGGGCTATATATAATTATGGAACCGGATGTGGAACCCAATTTTTTGCATGGTTGGTTGGAGAACCACCAACTTCTTACACCCAATTAACAAATTTCAGCCGGATCGGATGAAATTTTAGCTCTCTTAGAGCCCCGCCGCAAGCCAAAGTCGGGAGATCGCTTATATGGGGGCTATATATAATTATGGACGCGATTGACCAATGCTACTTTGCATGGTTGTTAAGAACGCAATATGCTAACAACCAAATGTAACGCAAATTTCAGTCGGATCGGATGCAAATTTGCTTACCTACTTAGAGGCCTCCGCCAAGGCCAATATTTGGGGGTCCGTTTATATGAGGGGCCTATACGTGGACGAATATGGACCGATGATGGCCCATTTGCAATACCATTCGATCTACATCATATAACAAACTACTTTGTGGGCCAAGTTTCCAAGTCGATAGCTATGTTTCGTTCGAAGTTTAGCGTAGATTTCAAACCAGACGGACGGACGGAACATGCTCCGATCGACTCAGAATCTTCACCCACGACCCAGAATTATATATGGAAATGATAGGCGATTATGGGGTCTTAGAAGCAATATGTCGATGTGTTTACAAACGGAATGAGCAAAGTTAATATACGCCCCCATCGCTATGGTGGAGGGGTAATAAAAGGCCGGAATTAATACGTATATACTTCAGTTCTATGCTCCGGGTATAAGTATAGGGGAGATTTATAAATAACTACGAAGCCATAAACACTGAAAAAAGCATGCCGTTCCAAAGATTTTGATCTTTACTGTAAAAAATTTGGTATTGATTCCGAGCCAAAAGAAGCGGAAGAATACAAGTAAGGATACTTTTAAGACACAGATTCTCTTTAAATTTGGTTTGTGTAGTTGCCTTCTAGAAGCAAAATTTTAATTTTTCGCTTTCTCACTTTTTTTCTTCATATGCTATCAAAGACCTTTAAAACGAGTTAACGGCAACTTTATTTTCCAAATAGGGACTCGAGACTTCCAGTAGAAATTATGCTATGTTTGAAAGTAAAAACTTCTTTAAAATAAAAAGTTTTGAAAAACATGTCCTATATTTGAACGATTTTTTGTTTGTAGTCAAGATGCAACAAAGACAACAAATTTAAAAGACAAATTTCATTAATTTTAAAAGAATTTTTCTGATTTATTTAAGTCACGTTGAACTTAAGCCCAAACATTTTTTATCTTCGATGTTTATCATACCACTATTTAAGCGCAAGATCACTTAATCATAAGGAAAATAACGACTTCATTGGAAAAGTTTATCAGACTTTTTTGGACAAGGAAAAAAAACTTTATATTAGAGAAATCGGCCCTTCTATGCTAAGCAAAATTTGCATTCGTAAGTTTTAAAGACACGAAATCTTTGATCTCACGAACAATATTTTTTCAGTGTATAATGAATTGTTGCGTGGTAATTAGAGAAGCCGTAAGTGCAATCATGGGGGATGGCAAGAAAAGAAATCTGGGGATCGCGTTTATGTCTGGGGCCATATACACCATATATGAATGGCTGATATGGGACCAATTTTTGTTTGGTGGGGGGCTCGTTTTATCTGGGGGCTTATATATATACTTATATACGCGATAGGAACAATTTTGGCATAGTTTGTCTCGCGTCATATCCTGCTACAACGTCACTATAAATTTCAACCGATCGGAATGAAAATTTGCTCGTTCAAGAGGCTCGCGGAGGCTCAAATAATTATGGACCAATGATGAAGCAGATTTTGGATGTTTGTTAGAGACCATATACTTAACATCACGTATACCAATTTTAAGCCAGATCGGATGAATTGCCTTCCAAGCAGTCCCGGAGGTCAAATTTGGGGATCTGTTTATAATGAAGGGGCTAATATATTAAGCATTATAGAACCTATGGGGACCAATTTGTTAGGGCGTGAAAATATATTAAGACTATACTGACTAACACCACGTACGCGGAATTATTTAACGCGGACGGATGAAATTTTGCTTCTCACTATGTTACAAACAGAAATGATAAAGATAAATAAGGGACCTCCTTTTTAATAGCGCGAGTCCGAACAGCGTTCCACATTGCAGTGTAAACCACTTAACCTCTAATGCCCCAAATTTTTTTACCAGCTGATTAAATTTTCATGTTATACGACAAAAAAGCAAGAAGAACCATAAGCAAGAATAAATTTATACGGTCAAGATTCAGCATAATTTGGCTGGCAAAAGCCCTGATAGTTTCAAATAAGCTTTCTTTTATTTTTTTCCCATTTTGTTGTCTTAAGGTTGTTTTACTAAAAGCTTCCTTATTAAATGAAGCCCGCCCAAAGGCGGGCTTGCATTAGAGGTTAAAGAAGTTTTTGAAAACCCTCAAGAAATGTCAACCAGCATTATGAGGTGGGATAATCCACCGCGTGAAAACTTTTTGGTGTTCTTGTCGAAGCCAGGATCGAACGCCACGACGCTTGTGTATGTCAAGGCGGGCCATGCATCCATTGCTACCACGGTGAACTCACTTCAATTTACCTAAATCTTCTTCACTTTATTGTGTATGAAATTTCTTTCCTCTGTTATGTTATTAAAATCATGAAACTTTCTAAAAACGTAAATAATTCTATGAGACTAAAGCAAGTGAGTAAGTAGAAGTCGGCGGGGCCGCACTACATCGTAGCGCCTATACCAAACCCCTTACTGAATTAGTAAACATAAGCGATTTGTGGGTACCTTTGATATAGGTTTTTGGAGTATCATTGGTAATGTTTTGGGAACCATAAAGGGGGTACATGTGTATGGGTGTCCTTGTCCACAATCCTGAGCAGAAATGTCTAAATATTAGGAGTATAGTTTATTTGCACCAAAGAGTTAGTAATGCCACTAAATACAGAGTCCATTATTTAAAAAGTGGAAATCGGTCCAATTAAGTTGATGGGTAATAAATCTAAATTTCTACAATAGGGCAATATATTTATGTAAGAGCTAACATGTAAGTCTGAAATACGATCAGCTAGTCATCAAAAATTGAATTTGAATAACATAGTTTTAATAAATAAGAGTATTATGGCCAAATATACAAAATCGAGCGATGCATATAGTATCTGGACCTAATATCTAAAACTGAAACCAATTTGTAATAATATTTTGCAGGTAATGATTGATACCATAAAAGGTCACTTTGTGTAAAATTTGAGTAAGCGATCAGTTAATAAATGAGGCCCCTATGGTCAAAACATAAGGTTAATTAGGGAGCAAAATTTATTAAATCGGGCAAATACATATACATGGGAGCTATATCTAAATGTGGACGCGATTCGATGAAATTTTGCAACATACAGTCTAGTGGCTGATAGAAAATTACCATTTAGCCAACTTTGAGTACTATCGGTTGAAAATAAAGGGTTTTACGGCCAATTTGGCCAAATCGGTCGATCATATATATGGAAGCTAATATTAAATCTGAACGATTCGATGAATTTGCGCAGACATACAGTTAGAGATATATGAAATTAATATTTAGCCAACTTTGAGTAACTATCGTTGATAAATAAGCGGTTTTAAGCGGCCAAATTTGCAAAATCGGGCGATACATATATATGGAAGCTATATTAAATCTGAACGCGATTTCGATGAAATTTGCCGGCACATACACACAAAAAAATCTTCACGAAATTTTTTTCCAATTAAAATTTTAATTGAGTTTTAAAATATTCAATTAAAAAATTAATTGATTAACAAATTTTTTAATTGAAACAAATCAATCAACAAAAATAATAGTTAATTCAATTAATATTTTTAATGTGGATCAAATTTAACTTTTTAATTGACCTTCAAATTATTTTTTATTGATACTACCAAATTT
>PGFW01066787.1:0-12170 GCA_003123925.1 Haematobia irritans | reverse complement strand
GCTTCGTAAATGTCAGTTCTTTGCTTTGCCATAAACGTTTCTGTGTGTGGGGGAAAATTTAAATACGAAAAAAATTTGTAAAGTATATTTATTTTGGAGAGTAATTGCGAACCTACCTGTAACAATGTAAAGATATTTCAGCAAGCCAGCTTTTTGAATTTTCTTTAAATGACGCCCCACTGTTGGAGAATATATTTGCCGGGTACAATTGTAACCCTTTCGTGACTCGGCACTTCACCGGTACGGCATTCTAACGAAAATCACAGAGGGAATATTTAATTAGAAATTAAAATTTGGTGTGGCGGGGGAACCTTTGACTTACCTCTCACTTGATTGTGCTAAATTTCTTTTAATTGATTACCGGCTTTACATTTAGGATACGATCATAAATATTGGGCTTCGGTTAAAGTCTCATCGGTTTATTAGTTTATGTACACCACTTCTAAGAGGCGATATCACCGCCCTGCGATAAAGTTAACGAATTGAGCGATAAGAAATAACACTAAAAGCCTTACATGAGAAAATAGAGAACAAATCCTGAGAGTATAAATTTTCTATAGCAATAAAATTTTAACAACATTTTTGAAAACACGCCAAAAGGACCAAAAATATTTCTAAGGTAAGAAATTTTAGCAAAATTATCCTATAAAAATTACATTTTTTAAATAAACTTCCAATGAACAAATATCATTTTGATAAATATCTTAAAAATAATGTTGGCGCCAAAAATATTGACATAATTTCCCGTGAGAAGAAATTTTAACATAATTTCAATAGATTAAAAAATTTTGATAACATATTCTTCTAGATAAAAAATGTTGAAAAAATTTCCTATATTATAAGAAATTTTCACAAATCTCTTCTAGAGGAAAGAAAATTTTGAAAAAAACAAATTTTTAAAAATTTTATTTTAACTTTTCAACTGAATTCTCCTATAACGAACATTTTTGACAAAATTGCTATAGATATCAGAAATTTACTAAAAATTATCGAGGAGATCAAGAAACTATTCACTAAATTTACTATGATAAAGAATTTTAACCAAATTCCAATTGAAGGGATTTTGAAATTTGTTCAATGTTGTGAGAAAATTTCCAATAGATAAGCAAATTTGTACAAAATTTTCTTTTAGTAAAGAAATTTTTTTTAAAAATTTTCTACTAGATAAAAAATTGTGCACTATAATTTTCTAATGGCAGAAGATTTTTTGATAAAATTCTATGAAAGAAAACGATTCCCAGAAATTTCTCTGACAAGATTACAATGTTCCAACATTTTTATATAGATAAAAAAATTGACTGAATTTCCCCATAGATTAAGAAATTTTGACAAAATATTCCTTTAGTAAAAGAAATTTTGTTGAAATTTTCTGTATAAATAAAGAAATTTTGTCATAATTTCCCCATGAAGAAGAAATTTCAGCAAAAATGCGTATAGGACGAAGAAATTTTGACAAAATTCGTATCAAACACAGAAATGTTGATAAAATTCCTAAACTAGAATAAAATTTGACAAAATTTACAAATTTCCTATACCTAAAAAGTTTTGACAGATTTAAAGAAAATTTATGTCCCACACATTTGTTATAGATAAAAAAATGACTGAATTTCCCATAGATTAGAAATTGACAAAATTTCCTTTATGTAAAAAAATTTTGTTTAAATAAAAAATTTTGCTTCTAAGTTTCCCATGAAGAACGAAATTTCACAAAATTGACGTATAGAAAGAAAGTTTTGACAAATTTCCTATCAAACAGAATTTGATAAAAATTTCCTAATAAGATAAGAAATTTTGACAAAATTTACTAAATTTTCCTAATACACAAAAAAATTTGACAAGATTTAAGAAATTTTGTAAAAATTTTCTATACACAACAAACTTGTGCTATAATTTTTATGGAGAAGATTTTTGATAAAATTTTCTATGAAGAAAGAAATTCCAAATTTCCTAACAGATTACAAATTCTCCAACGATTTTTTAGATAAAAAAAATTGACGAATTTCATCAGACTAGAAATTTTGAACAAAATTTCTTTAGTAAAGAAATTTTGTCATAATTTCCCATGAAGAAGAAATTTTCACAAAAATTGCGCCTACTAGAAAGAATTCTTGACAAAATTTCCTATCATAACAACAATTTTGATAAAATTCCTAATAGATAGAAATTTTACACAAAATTTACTAAAATTTCCTATAACACAAAAAAATTTGACAAGATTTTCTCTCTTAGTAAAAAAATTTTGTTAAACTTTCTCTGAAAGAAATTTTGAGCAAAATTTCGCTATGACAGACATTTCTTATGGATGAGATATTTGACAAAACTTTCCTAAAAATAAAACAATTTTTAAACATTTCCTTTAATGAAAGAAGATTTTGCTTAAAATTCCTTAGATAAGAATTTTGACAACATTTCCTTTAGTAAAGAAATTTTGGGCAATAATTCGCAATGAAGAAGAAATTTGACCAAATTTCGTATAGAAGAGAAATTCAGACAAAATTCCCATTAATAATTAGATAAGAATCTTTGACTAAATTTCTATAGATAAGGAAATTATGAACAAAAATTACCTTTACGCAAAGAAATTTTGTTAAAATTTCTATAGATAAAACATTTTTTCATAATTTCCTTAAGAGAATAGTTTTCACAAAATTTCGGTATAGATAAGAGAATTTTTGATCACAAAATTCCATATAGAGAGAAATTTTTACAAAATTTCCTATAGAAGAGAATTTTGACAATAATTCCTTAAAAAATAAATTTAACAAAATTTCCATAGATAAAACATTTTTACAAAATCTACTATAAGTAGAAGAAATTTTGACAAATCTTCCTATAAAACAGCCAAATTTCCAATAGATAAGAATTTTGACTAAATTTCTATAAATAAAAATTTTCACAAAAATTGCTATAGAAAAAGAAATTTTGCTTAACAACTTTCCTATGAAGAAGAAATTTTTGGACAAAATTGCCATAGAAAGATAGTGTTTGACAAAATTTCCATATAAAAAATGAAATTTAGACAAAATTCCCATAAATAAAAAATTTTTACAAAATCTTACTATAAGTAGAAATTTTGACTAAAATATTCCTATAAACAAGACAAATTTCAATAGATAAGAAATTTTGACTAAATTCCTATAGATAAAAAATTTTCACAAATTTCCTATAGAAAAAGAATTATGTTAAAATTTCCTATAACGAAGAAAATTTTGACAAAATTTAGCTGCTAGAGAGTATTTTGACAAATGTTCTTTATGTAAAGAAATTTTGTATTTAAATTTCTCACAGATAAGACTCTTTCCATAATTTCCTATGAAAAAGAAACTTGGTCAAATTTCCTATAAGACTAAATTTGGCGTATGAGATAAGATAATTTGACCAAATTATCGTAGAGGAGAAAATTTTGACAAAATTTCCAAAAGATAAAGAAATTTTGACAAAGTTTCCTTTGTAAAGAATTTTTTTTTTAATTCCTATGAATTTTGAACAATGTCGTTATTATGGAGAGAAATTTTGGCAAAATCCCTTAATAAGAAACTTGCCAAAAGTTTTCTATAGATAAGAAATTTTTATCAAGATTTCCATAAAAAAGCAATGTTGAATAAAAATTTCTTATAAAAGAAGTTGTTGACAAATTTATATAGATAACGACATTTCTTGTACAAATTTCGATAAGAAATTTTTGACAAAAATTCGAAAAGAAGTTTTTTGACAAAATTTCGATAAGAAATTTTTGACAAAATTTTCCAAAAGACAATGTTTTAGACAAAATTTCTATATATGAATAATTTTGACAAAATTTCCGATAGGTAAAAAAATTATTGACAAAATTTTCTATGCGATGAACTTTTTGACAAAATTTTCCGATAGGTAAACTACTTTTTTATGAAGAAGAAATTTTTGACCAAATTTCGAATAAAAGAGAAGTTTGACAAAAATTTCCTATAAATTAAAAACTTGCCAAAATCTTCTATTAGATAAAAATTTTGCAAAATTTTCTATTAGATAAGAAAGTTTACTAAATTTTCTTATAGCAAAGAATTTTGGCTATTTCCTATGAAAGAAATTTTATAACAAATTTTCTTGCAGCCAAAAGATTTTTGGAAAATTTTCCCATAGGTAAAAATTTTGTCATAATTTCTAGTTACAGACTTCCAATTCGTAGAGAACATTTGAAAATTCTAAGATTATCAAAAATTATCCTTGTGAATATTTGCAGTTAAAGAACAGAAGAAATTTTGACGTTGTCCTACAAAAAATTCTAAACTAAAAAATTTTACCAAAAATATCCAATATGATAAGAAATTTGGTTGAAAATTCTACTAAGATAAGTAAAATTTTGAAAAGTTTGCTCTATTAAGAAATTAATTGACATAAATTTCCTTTGAAGCGAATTACAAAATTGTTTTCAACAATTACTTCTACTACGAATAGCTAAGAAACCAATTCTTAAGATTGATAAATTTCTATGAAATCAATGTCTTTTAAGAAGAAATTTTGTCCAAATTTCGTATACGTAGAAATTTGAACTTTATAGAATTCAAAAGAGATCTTATTTACAAAATTTTTTTATAGACTTGACAATCATGTTACGCATATAATATTCAAGTTTTAAATGCTAATTCTAGAATAAAATTTTTTCAAATTCTTAGAATTTGTAAATTGATGAAATTTGACGTCATAATTTTAAGATTTTAAATTCCATAAAGAGAATTTTAAAATTTCTTATATAGAAATTTCTTAATTCTACAGATAAAAAATTTTTATTAATAATTTTCTAATGAGGAGAAATTTTACTTAAATCTTCTAATGAAGAGAATATGTTGCAATTTTCGTTTAAAAGAGAAATTTTTGACAAAAATTCACTAGATAAGAATTGTGAAAAATTCTTAAGTAAAGAAATTTTGTTAAAATTTTTAATTAGAAGAAAAAAAATTTTCTTTTAGTAAAGGAAATTTCCTATAAGAAATTTTGACTAAATTGCGTATAGGTAAGAAATTTTGACCAAATCTTATAAAAGAAATTTGACAAAATTTTTTCTTAGTAAGACAATATTTTTTAAAATTTTCCTATGAAGAAGAAATTTTGGACAAAATTTCGCTATGAAGAAGAAATTTGACAAAATTTCATATAGACAGAGAAATTTTGAAAAAAATTCGCCTAATAAGAAACTCAGCCACAATGTTCTATAGATTAAGAAATTTTCCAACATTTCCATAGATAAGAAAATTTTTAAAATTTTGCTTAAGTGTCCTTACGAAGAAATTTTGACAATATTTCCTATAAGAAATTTGACTAAAAATTGCGTATAAATAAGAAATTTTGACCAAATTTACTACAAAAACGAAATTTTGACCAAATTTCCTACAAAAAGAAATTTTGACAAAATTTCCTATGAAGAAGAAATTTTGACCAAATTTCATATAAAAGAGAAATTTTGAAAAAATTCCCTTAAATAAGAAACTCGCCAAAATGTTCTATAGATAAGAAATTTTCCAACATTTTCTATAGATAAGAATAAAATTTTAAATATTTCCATAATTCCTATAGATAAGAAATGTTGGACAAAATTGGCCTATACTAGAAATGAAATTTTTGTCCAAATTCCATAATAAAAAGAAGTTTTGAAAAAATTACGATAAGAAATTTTACAAAATTTCCGATAAGAAATTTTTGACAAAAATTTCAATTTAGACCTAAATTTCTTATAAAATGAATAATTTTGACATTCCGATAGGTAAACATTTTTGCAAAATTTCCATCGATTAAAAAATTTGATAAAATTTCGATAGATAAGAAGTTTTAACAAAATTTCCAAAGTTAAGAAATTTTAGACAATATTTCCAATGGATAAGAAATTTTAGACATTTCCTATCGATGAAAATTTTTTACAAAATTTCCTATAGAGATTTTGATCAAAAATATGTTTTAATTTTCTTTTTCTGTTACGTCTTTTTGCACTTGATCATCTGCAAGTTTGGTCCTCGGACTATAATCTACTTAGCTTAAGGCATTTCAATTAAGTAAAAACGTTAGAATAAAAAGATTGAACTAACAAAAATTAAACAAAACCGATTTGTATTGCTTATCAACAGCAGATAACTCAAATGATATAAACATTTGGGATAAAGGAAAGGCTGCAATTGTGACGTGGGACCTCTTATTGGGAAATAATCAGTTATTTGCAGTCTTGTATTGTTTTGCTGAACCACCAGGTGGGTAATCAGTTTTGGTTTAATTAACTGTAGATAGTGGATGGGTCGTCAAAATCGATGCAGAGTAAATAGATAGTCAAAAGAACTTGCAGAGAAAAAAGAAAACAATTAATTGAAAGATAAAACAATGAATGGAAATATATAAAATTAGAGTGGGCGAAGAGAAAATTGTTATGACAACAATTATTTTCATACTCTATTGCTTATAAAATCTCGCCTTAATAAAAATCCTCCTTCTCGCCACTCTAATTACTTTACACATTAATAAAATATAATATCAAGAACTGGGCAAATTGTCCCACTACTCGATGATTAACTTTTACAGCAGTTTTCGAAAATAAAACTTACACAAAACGTCGAACCAGCGGTTTGAATCATTCATTTGAATTGAATCCATCGCATGATGAAACTGCAAAAGAGATAAACAAAAGAGAATATAAAATTAATGGATCCCATAATGACCAGTTTTCCATTTATAAGAATTTGTTTGGAAATGTGATTTCCAAATAAAGTCCCGCTATATTGGTTTTATTTTCAAAGTCATCTCGTTGTGCTTTACCATGTTAGTCCTTAACCATAATCTTAACATGTATACTTAATCGAATTGGTTTGGGGTTTTGCATTTTTGTGGGTGGAAGTCGCTGTCAAAAGTTTTTCAAATCATTACGAGGGATATTTATAGGGAGCTCAGTAAACTTTAAAATGTGCAATTTTAATTGTGAAATTATATTCTGTTATTCGTGGAATGCATAACAATTACAAAAGGATTATAGTAATTGACAAATCAAAAGTGGGTAATTTGTTTTATTTAGTACAATTATATGAAAATTTAATGGGTTTTTTATTTCTACAGGAATAAATTGCATAGCATTCTGGGGGGAATATTTTCCACATGTCAGTTTAAGAACTTTAACTGCTAGGAATTTTTTTCGGTTAAATGTGAGAGGAAGAAGATATTGGACAGACTTATTCTCTGTTAACTGGCAGTGTTAAAACCTAACGGAGCTACATAAAATGGCGTAAGAAAAAATTGTTAACATCGAATTTTCACGATAATTTTAGCTAAGTTATTTGAACAATATGGGCTAGCGTTTTTTACATTGCACACTAATACAAACATTCTTCCAAGAACAGTTATATTTTTGATAGCTTTTTATAAAAAAACTCTTTTCAGAGAATTATTTGTACACGTATCTGTAAAATATATAGAGTATTTCAATATCGCGGAGAGCCGGTCTTTATTTCGGTCGCGCACCTCTTCGGTCTTGATATACCTCTCAAAATCGGATAAAACTAGGTTTCTAAAAGTCCAAGACGAAAATGGGGTTTGTCTGTTTCTATGGGGCCTACATGAAAACCTGGACCGATATAGCTCATTTCGGAACTAGAACTTGCCTACAAACAAATAAACGAATCTGTGCAAAGTTTCAGTCCACGATAGCTTTATATAACATTCTTATTATGGAAATTATCTCAAATTTTCTCATTTACGGAAAACTGAATTTTTGCAAATTATTCCCTGAATAAAATTTTGCCAAAATTGTGATAAATGTTTATAAATAATTTTTATCTATGGAAAATGTCGCAAAAAATTTTTTATCTATAGAAAAATTTAGCAAAATTCTTATCTATTAGGAAATTTTGTTCAAATTGACGGGAAATTTGGCCACATTTTTTTTTAATATACAGCATTACTGATTTCTTAACGCTTTGATAAACAGACATACACTTAGATTTTCTCCCTGAATCAATTTTATTTCTTTTCTATGGAATTATTCTCTCCAACATTTCTTATTCAAAAAAATTTGTCATATTATGCAAAACTGGTTTTGCAATTTTTTCTCTGAAAGTAATTTTTTCTCTGAAGTAAGTTTTGCCAAAGATTTGTATAAAATGTTTATAAAAATTTTTATCTACGGAAAATTTCACCCAAAAACTTTTAATCATACGAAAAATTTTCGCCAAAATTTTTTATCCTATAGGAATATTTTGTCAAACTTTACGGAAATTGACCAAACATTTTTTAATATACAGCCATTACTGTTCCTGTAACGCGTGTAAAACAGAATATTCTTAGATTTTCTCCCTGATTCAAATTTAATTTTTTCTTCTTTCTCTCCAAACTTTTAATTTTTTTCTCTCCCAACTTTTTACTGAAGGCTATGATCCCAAATTGTTTATTATATGATAACATATTAAAAAAAAATTCTTATCTATTGAAATTTCACCCAAAAAATTTTTACTTATAGGAAATTTAGTCAAATTTTCTTAATCTATAGAATCTTTGTCAAAACGTAAGGGAAATTTCGTGCAACATTTCCTAAAAATACAGCCATTACTTACTTCTGTATCGCTACAACAGACAAACGAACGTAGTTATATTGTCTTGAATTTGTCCCTGATCAATTCAACGGGGGGGGCGCGATAACTTTACTTGAATTTGCTATCTATTGGAAATTTTCTCCAAATTCTTACTTTAATGGAATTTTTCCAAATTTTTTATCTGACAGGATATGTCGCCAAAGCTTTCTTTTTATGATAAAATTTTTTTCATCACAAGTATATTACAGCCGTAATGTTCGGCCAGGCCGAATCGTTATAGTACCTCTCCCATGGATGCGAAGAAACTTCTACGAATAGATTGTATCCAACTAAATTTCAAATCACTCGATGAAATTTGCTCTCCAAAGATGTCTCCCAAAACCAAATCTAGGGATCGGTTTATATGGGGCTATACATGATTATGGACTGATATGGACCCTTTTGGCATGGTTAGTGAATATCACTCATATCTCACACGTACCCAAATTTCAACCAAATTGTGAATGATTTGCTTCTCAATTAGGCCACGGAGGTTCAAATCTGGGAGCTATATATAATTATGGTACTGATAGGAACAATTCCTGCATGGTTGTTGGATACCATATATCACGTACCACAAATTTCAAACCGAATGGAAGAATTTTTTGCCTTGGCAAGGTGCTCCGGAGGTCAAATCTGGGGATCGGTTTAATAGAGCCTTAATATACAATTATGACCAGGTATCGACATTTTTGCATGGGGTGTTTGAAGCCATTTATATTTAACATCACGATCCAAATTTTAACTGAAATAAGATGATTTGGTCTTCCAAGAGGCTCGGACGGTCAAATCTTGGTGATGGTTTATATGGGGCTATAATATAATTTGGACCGATATGGACCAATTTTTTGCATGGTCATAGAGAGACATATACTAACATCATGCTACCAAATATTAAACCGGGTCGGATGAAATTTGTTCTGCTCTAGAGGCTCTGCAAGCCAAATCGAGGGATCGGTTCTATATGGGGCCTATATGTAATTTATGGACCGATATGGACCGATATGACAATTTTTCATGGTCATTAGAGACCTATATACTAACATCATGTCCAAGATTTAAAGCCGGATCGCGATGAAATTTGTTTCTTCTAGAAGGTCTGCAAGCCAAATCGAGGATCGGTTTATATGGGGAATATTAATATAATATTGACCGATGTGTATCAATTTTTGCCATGTTGTTTAGAGACCATATACTAACCTACCACTGTAACGAATTCACCGTGATCGGATAAAATTTGCTTCTCTTAGAGCTTCCGCAAAAAGCCAATATCCGGCGGATGGTTTCATAGGGGGGCATATAATAATTATGGACGATCTGTGAACCAATTTTCATCATGTCATTAGAGACCATATTACTAACATCACTGTACCAAATTTAAGCCGGATTGGATGGAATTTGTTTCTTTTAGCAGGCTCTGCAAGCCAAATTCGAGGGATCGTATTTATGGGGGCTATATATAACTATGCCATGTGACCAATTTTTGCATGGTTGTGTTAGAGACCATAATACTAAACACCATGTACCGAATTTCAAGCCGGATCGGATGAAAATTTTCTACTCTAGAGGCTTTCCACCAAGCCAAAATTTGGGGGCGTTTATATGGGGTAGTACGTCGTAAAGTGGACCGATATGGCCCATTTGCAATACCATCCGATCCTACATCAAATAAAGGGTGAAGACGGTCAAAATTTGTCAATATAACTTACGTATTTCTTTCAACACCTCTCATTTTCGAAGGTGGTTGTGTAGAATGTTTGCCTCCTATTTTCGATTTTGGAATTCACTCTTCAGTTGCAAAATGACCTCCAAGCAAGAGAGAGCGTAATTCAAAATGTTGGCTCGCGCATCGCACGCAAATCTGGCAAAATCGCTAAAAGTTATGCAGCACATCAACCGTTACAAAATGTATTAAAGTGTTTTGGGAACGTTTGTCGACAGCCAGAGAAGGTCTGGACGGGGGGGAAATCCGAAAACCGGAAGCCGCCTGATGACGACAAAGAGAGTTGCCGGTAGTTTCAAAAGACATGAGAAAAGGTTGAGATATTTTCAAAGCACATAAAACTGTCAAGTTCCGTAAAGAATATCAGGTTTGCAAGCCATCTGTAGCACTGTGGCTTGAAAAGCGCATTTCAATAGCTCGGACTGATCAACGCAAGAAATTTACGTGGAAAGAGTGTTTGCAATAAACGTTGTGACTTTCTGAAGAAACACGGTTTTCCGTACTGTTTTGGGCCGGATTTGGCATTTCATTGCATTAGGGTAAAAAGGCATTGAGTGCACGCTCACAAAAAAATCGCTTCTGAACATATTAACTCCCAAACATATATTTGGCTTCAAGCATATACATTTTTGGGGTATGCCCAAACATTATTATATGTTTGATCTCTTCCAATATTATAATATGTTTGAAAGCAATATTGGTACTAAACAAATATATGTTTGGTAGTCTAAGTTCCAAACTTTTGTATTTTGCATCCAAATTCAAAATGTTGTCTTCCAAAAAAAAACAATATTGTTATTATGTGACATATAAGATGTTTGGAAGCATTTTGCACCAAAATTATATATGCTTAAAACAATTCCAAATTTTTATTTATTTATTCTATATATGTTACAATCATAATGAATTATGAAAATAAACAGCTAATATAAGTGCTGACAACATAGTTTTCGACCTAGATGCTCAAAATTTTGTTTCTGCCAATTGTATGTTCCCCCATCTCTTCTCACTTTCCACGAGATTTTTTAGTTCTTAGCACTTTCTGTAAGTACAACATTGTAGAAGAAATATATTCAATTGTATAGATTTTTTTATTTAATTTTACTTTTGCCGGACGGGGATTCGAAACAGCGGACCAAACAGTTTGTAAGGATGCAAAGAAGTACTTGACTCAATTGCCCAAGGAAAATAAAATGTAATTTTGTAAATTAACAAGCAACAACACCAACTTAAATCCAATATCGCTCCTTAATAGCGCTCCAAGCTAACTAAACACATATATTTATAGGCATATTTCTAAATTAATATATGTTTGCCATCAAAGCATATATATTTACAAACATTTTATGTCCCAAACATAATATGTTCTAGCATATTAACATATATGTCGTCCAACACATGTTATGCTAGTTTTGAACATTATAATCTTGGCACTCAAAATATTGTGTTTAAAAATTTGTAGTTCCAAACATATAATGTTTATAGCCAAACATTATGAAAAAACAGTCTTTTCACCGTGTCGTACCCGCCAACAACCGATTCTCTCTCTTAAAACAGAAATTTTGACAAAATTTCCAATAGATAAGAAATTTTGACTAAATTTTCTATAGAAAAGAAATTTAGTAAAATTTCCTATGAAGAAGAAATTTTGACAAAATTTCCTGCAGAAGAGATATTTTGACAAAATTTTCTTTAGTAAAGAAATTTTCTTTAAATTTCTCATAGATAAGAAAATTTTCCATAATTTCCTACGAAGAAGAAATATTGACTAAATTGCGTATAGATAAGAAATTTTAACCAAATTTCCAATAGATAAGAAATTTTGACAAAATTTACTATAAGTAAGAAATTTTGACAAAATTTCCTTTAGT
>PGFW01066785.1:0-14880 GCA_003123925.1 Haematobia irritans | reverse complement strand
GAAATAAAAATTTTCAGAAAATCTTTCTATCGCAAATAAAATTTTCCAAATTTTCTATAGCAAATAAAATTTTCCGAAAATTTTCTATAAAAATAAAATTTTCAGAACATTTTCTCCTATAGACATAAAAATTTTTTTTCAGAAAGATTTTCTATTAAAAATAAAATTTTTCAGAAAGATTTTCTACTTGAAATACAATGTTCAGAAAAATTTCTTTATAGAAATTAAAATTTTCGAAAAAAATTTTCTTAGAACGTAAGCTAAAATTTTCTAGACAATTTTCTATAAGACAATAAAGATTTTCAGAAAATTTTCTATAGAAGTAAAATTTCAGAAAATTTTCTTATAGAAATAAAATTTTCGGAAAAATTTGCCCTATAGAAAGTTAAGTAAAATTTGAGAAAAATTCTATAGAAATAAAATTTTTCAAAAAATTTTCTAAGAAAATAAAATTTCCAAACATTTTCTATAGAAATAAAAATTTTCAGAAAATTTCTATAAAAATAAAATTTTCAGAAAATTTTCTATAGAAAATACAACTGCTCTTCAGAAAAATCTTTCTTAGAAATAGAATTTTCCGGAAAATTTTCTATTAAAATACAAAATTTTATTTCAAAAATTTCTATAGAAATAAAATTTCAGAAAATTTTACTATAGAAATAAAATTTCCGAAAAATTTCTATAGAAATAAAATTTTGCAGAAACATTTCTATAGAAATAAAATTTATCTACTAGAAATAAAATTTCGCGAAAATTTTCTATAAAAATAAAATTTTCCCAGAATAATTCTATAGACATAAAATCTGTTCAGAAAAATTTTCTATAAAAAATAAAATTTTTTCAGAAAATTTCTATAAGAAATACAATGTTCAAGAAAAATTTTCTATAGAATAAAATTTGCAGAAAATTTTTTTAAAGAAACTAAAATTTTCAGAACAATTTTCTATTAGAAAACAAAAATTTTGAGGAAATTTCTATTGTAGAAATAAGAATGTTGAGAAAATTTTTCTATTAAGTAAAATTTTCAAAAAATTTTCTGTAGAAATACCATTTTTTTAGAAACATTTTCTATAGAAATAACATTTTCAGAAAATGTTCTATAGAAATAAAATTTTCTCAAAAATTTTATCTATAGTCAATACAATTTTCAGAGAAAATTGTGTTCTATAGAAATAACATTTCAGAAAAATTTTTCTATAGAAATAAATTTTTTCAGAAAATTTCTATAGCAAGAATAAAATTTTCAGAAAATTATCTATAAGAAATTAAATTTTCAGAACAATTTTCTATTGTACTAAAATTTTCAGAAAATTTTGCTATAGAAATAAAACTTTCAGAAAATTTTCTATAGGAAAATAAAATTTTCAGAACAATTTTCTATAGAAATAAAATTTCTATGGTAATACATTTCAGAAAAATTTTTCTCATAAAAATAAAATTTTCAGCAAAATTTCTATAGTAATTTAAAATTTTCTATAGAAATAAAATTTTCTAAATAAAATTTTCAGAACATTTTTATAGAAATAAAATTTTCAAAAAATTTTCTTATAGAAATAAAGTTTCAGGAAAATTTATCTAAAGCAATAAACATTTTTAATAGAAATAAAATTTTCAGAACATTTTCTAAAAATATAAATGTTAAAAAAATCTGTAGAAATAAAATTTTTCAGAAAATTTTCTATAAAAATAAAAAATTCAGAAAAATTTTTTATAGAAATTTCACAAAATTTTTCTATAGAAATAAAGATTTTTCCATTAAATTTTCCTATGTTAATAAAATTTTCTATAGAAATAAAAGTTCTAGGGAAAATAAAATTTTCAGAAAATTTGGCGTATAGGGCATAAAATTTTCAGAACATTTTTATAGAATTAAATTTTCAAACATTTTCTAAATATAAAATTTTCAAGAAATTAAAAAAAAAAAGTTATAAAACTAAAATGTTCAGAAAATTTTCTATAAATAATAAATTTTCAGAAAAATTTCCTATAGCAAATTAAATTTTTCAGAAAATTCTTCTTATAGAAATAAAATTTTATAAGAAATTTTCTATATTAGGAATTAAAATTTTCTGAAAATGATTTCTATAGAAATTTCAGAAAATTTTCTATAGAAACAAGTTTTTTGCAAAAAATCTTTCTATATAAAACAAATGTTTGCCCAAAAAATTCAAAAAAATGTGTTTAGAAATAAAAATTTTCAAAAAAATTTCTATGGCAAATAAAATTTTTAGAAAATTTTTCTATTGAAATAAAAAATATCAGGAAAATTGCTCTATAGGAAATAAACATTGTTTCAAAAATTGTCTTATAGAAAAAAATCGTCCGAGATTTTCCTACAGAATATAAAACTTTATGAAAATTTTAGAAAAAATATAGAATCAAAATTTTCAGATTTTTTTAAGAATAAAATTATTAAACAAAATTTTAGGTGAAATAAAGTTTTAAAAACCTTTTATTGACTAACATGTTTCAACAAAAATTGTTTTATGTGTAATGCAGTAGGTATAAAAATTAAAGAACTTAGGCTAATTGTTTATTCTTAAATAGTCTCATCATTTTGGATAATTAATCATTTACTACTGTTTGACAACAAAAAAAATTTGCATTCGCGCGCTTAAGTATGATTTGCAAACAACATTCATTACTCCAAGGTTAGCACAATAAATATGGGACATACGATCTTTGCGACAAAAAAAAACTGGTGATTATATATTTAAATACAATAGCTTAACAGCTGACATTATATTATCGAAGTCTTTAAATTTAACAAGAAACCAAATGGTGAATAAAACCAATATTTAAACTTATAATATATCAATATTTTAGGATCATTATTCAGGTTGTATAGACAAATGAATGGCATGAATTTTTAAAATTTTTTTGTTGGAAATTATTTACAGATTGGCTAAACATTTAATACATTTAATGCACTTTTTGTTTTAACTATTTAAATCCCATAACTAATGATTATTTACTTATATTTCTTTTTCATTCTAGGTAAGTGATAATCGTACCCATAAAACTAATAAAGAACCCATCAAAACGCAGAACACCAACAATCTCATTCATATCTATTGATCTCGAACTTCATAATAAAGCCAACCTAATTTTTGGTTTGTAGAATAAATGGGTGGAGTTTGTTTCTTGATCGATCTATCGTGCTTATGACTTTTGGCTATATCGATGATTGGTCCATCTCGTTCGATTATTTGTGTTTTTTTATTTGTTCTCTTAGACAAAGTAGTCATAAGAAGTTTTTTCTTTTTTTTCATTCTTAAGTTCATTGATGTGTTTTTTTTACAAATAACAATCTTTAGAATAGTTGACTCAGGTAAAATAATTTGCTAGACACTATATTTTTTTTTAAATTATGTTCAAGGTTATTGAAGATTTTATTTTACGATGATTTGTTGATAATATGCTCATATCCTCTTCAGATAAAGGAAGAATTTTCAAATTTGTATACTGCGTCGTCTGAAGATCATCGTGATTTAATCCAGGTTTGATTTAAGCTTGAAATATAAATTTGATGGCTATGGCGCTGCTGATGTTATGCATATTGCAACTTCAACTATCGACGAGGTCGGGTTATTTTAGAACTGTCCGCGGTATCTGATCCCTAGATTTTCTTTAGTAAGACAAGCAGATATTTCCTTAATGCCATACTTACATCTATAGATTATTCCTGTAATAATATCAGATAGATATAATAGATGTGGGCCAATTGATATCTGGTCGATCTAATTCAAAGGAATTATGCTATATGTCGATCATATTATCATTTTTCTGATCCACACTATTCGTAGATATTAGTCATATCTAATTCACACATGGCATACTAGATATATATTTTAGACTAGTAGATCCACAATTTATAAATTACACGGGTCTACATACTTTCGTACTGAGCTTGCAAATTAACGACAAACTGCATGGCTCTCAGAATTCCAACTCAATGCGAATAAACACACTTCTGATAGCCCAAAATCTGAATATCCGCCGAAAAAAGCGTTGGACACCACTTATAGAGAAAATTCGACGAAGACTGAATTTTGTAGCATTATTATTTTGTGCTATTTCTAAGCTCCAATATTTAAACCCTAACTCTCAATTGAATTGAATAGCGAAACAATCTCTTTATGCCTCAACTTATAAGCGCTGCACCACTGTAACATCCCACAAAAGCTTTTTGAAAGCTTAGGAATCTTCAGATCTTCAGTTTCTCTTTTAATTAAATCCCATCCATACCCCACGATTGTTTTTTCAATAAAACTGTGTCAATACAAATGATTTATAATTAATTGATGTGAAATAAATTATCGTAAATAAGATTAAACAACAATTGGATAATCAACAAAATAAGCATCATCTTCGTTCATTCTATCACATCATCAATACGACACACACTGTGCATATTGCGTTGTTTGCATTGAGTTTCGTTTTTTTTTCTTCAAAATTCAAATCATCATCATCAGTCGCCATCGAGATGCCAACACCCAAGCATCAGTCATGACGGTTGGCCAGTAATAAAAAGAAAACCCATTTGGTAAGTTTAAAAATACAATTGCATCTCAAGAAAATAAGCGAAAAGATTTGAAAAAAAAAAAACAATCAGATAAACAATACAAAAAAGACCTAAACTATTTTTTTGAAAAATTGCTTAACACATCTTAAAATATGCAGAAACACTGTTAGTTGTCAATGGTAGTATCGGCCCTGGCGTGGGTGCTTAAGTGTCGTGTGTCGTTAATTCTCTCACTTTTATTTTTTCTTCTAATTGCAGTTTGTTTTTCCGGTGTCTCTTTGTGATATACTTTTCTGTTAAAAATTCAATTACAAATAACACCTAAGACCGATGCATATAAACAAAAGCTAAACGAAAATGGATAGTTACGAAGGACGACTTTAGTTACCAGTTGATTGCGTATTTCAATGAATTTCATTTTCTAAACAAAAAAAACTCACGGGTTTCTCCCACTATTGTATTAATAATATAACATAGCGCAAATACCGTTGCCTAATGCATATTGTCATGTTGCATTAATCATAGGAGGTCAAATTTCATTTCTTTAGTCTGTAAATTCATTTCTAGAAATGTAAATTGTAATTTCTTTAGAAATTTTCTCAAAAGTTCATTTCTATATGGATTTTGTCAAAATTTCAATTCTATAAGAAAAATTTGTCAAACAATTGTATCTCTAGCAGAAATTTTGTCACATTTTATTCTATGAATTAGCAAATTTATTCTTGTTTCAAAAAATTTCCATTTCTATAGAAATTTTGTCAAATTCTTTACTATAGGAAATTTGTCAAAATTTTCATTTCTTATAGGAAAATTGTTGTCAATTTCACTTCTATAGAGAAATTGTACCTCAAAATTTCATTTCATTAATTTTGTAAATTGTGCTTGAAAATATTTGAATTCTCTACAAATTTCACAATTTCAAATTTCTTCATTTATAGATTTTGTCAAAATTTCAATTTTATAGGATTAATTTGTCCAAAAATTTCATTTCTATAGGAATTTGTCAAAATTTCCATTTCTTAGAAAAATTTGTAAATTTCATTTTTTAGGAAATTTTGTCAAAATTTTATTTCTTTAGCAAATTTTGTTCAAATTTGATTTCTATAGGAAATTTGTCTAAATTTCATTTCTATAGGAATTTTGTCAAATTTTATTTGCGAAATGTTTTGCTATCTTAAATTGTCAAATTCATTTATTGATTTTGCAAAATTTATTCTATAGAAATTTTTAAAATTTCATTTTATAGGAAATTTGGTCAAATTTTCAATTTTATAGGCAAATTTTGTAAAATCTAAATTTTGTCAAAATTCATTTCTATGAAATTTTTCAAAATTTGTGTCTATAGAAAATATTGTCAAAATTTATTTCTATAGGAAATTTTGTTCAAATTTATTCTTGAAGAATTTTTTCGAATTTTATCTCTATAGAAATTTTGTCAAAAATTTCATTTCATGATTTTGTCAAAATTTCATTTCTATAGAAATTTTGTCAAAATTTCATTTATATAGGAAATTTGCTCAAAATTTATTTCAAGGAATTTTTTGTCAAAATTTCATTCTTCATTGTCAAATTTATTTTCTTAGAAATTTGTCAAAATGATTTTATAGAAATTTGTCAAAATCTTCATTTCAATAGGAATTTTGCAAAACATTCATTTCTATAGGACAATTTTGTCAAAATTTCAATTGTCTATAGAAATTTTTGTCAAAATTTATTTCTATAGAACAATTTTCTTGCAAAATTTTATTTCTATGGAAATTGTGTCAAAATTGTATTTTCATAAAAATTTTGTTCAAAATTCACTTCTATAGGAAATTTGTCAATTTCATTTCTATAGAAAATTTCCCTCTAATAAATTTTGTCAAAATTTCATTTCTATAGGAATTTTGGTCAAAATTTAATATTGTTATAGGAAATTTTGTCAAAATTTCATTTCTATAGGAAATTTTGTCAAAATTTCATTTCTTAGGAAATTTTGTCAAAATTTCATTTCTATAGGAAATTTTGTCAAAATTTCATTTTTCTATAGGAAATTGTTGTCTAAATTTATCATTTTTCATGGAAATTTTGTCAAAATTTCATTTCTATAGGAAATTTTGTCAAAATTTCATTTCTATAGGAAATTTTGTCAAAATTTTATCTCTGCAGAGAATTTTGTCCACATTTTATTTTCTATAAAAAAAAATTGCTCACAAATTTCATTTCTATAGGAAATTTTTCTTCAAAATTTCATTTCTATAGGAAATTTTTCAAAATTATTTTTATAGGAAATTTTGCTCAAAAAATTTCATTTCTATAGAAAAATTTTTCAAAATTTTTTCTATAGGAAATTTGTCAAAATTTCATTTTTTGAAAATTGCTTCAAAATTTTATTTTTTCATGGAAATTTTGTCAAAATTTCATTTCTATAGGAAAATGAATCAATTAAATTTGTCAAATTTCATTTTATAGGAAATTTTTCTCAAAATTTCATTTCTATAGACGAAATTTTGTTCAAAATTCATTTCTATAGGAAATTTTGTCAAAATTTCATTTCTATAGAAATTTTGGCTCAAATTTCATTTCTATAGGAAATTTTGTCATAAATTTCAATTTCTATAGAAATTTTTGTCAATGTAATTCTTTAAGAAAATTTTTGGTCAATATCATTTCTATAGGAAATTTTGTCAAAAATTGATTCTTATAGAAATTTGCGGTCAAAATTCTTATTTTCTATTGGAAATTTTGGCAAAATTTCATTTCTATAGAAAATTTCGTCAAAATTTTATTTCTATAAAAATTTTGATTTCTATAGATTTTTTTTGTAAAATTGTGCGTTTTCAAAATTTTTTTATATAAAAAATTTCGTTGTTTTTTTTTTCTACTCGTCTATACTCTATGGCACTGTCGATATCACAAAATCTATATAATGGATTTGTAATTAATATTTTATGGAAAAAATCAAAATTCCATAAAATCAAAGATAATAAAAACAAATGCTATAAAAATACAATATATAGGTTCAGATCAATAACAAATGGAACATATATGTATGTAAATATACAAAACAATAGATTTCCAATGCAACAACTCTTGCTAAATTATAGTCAGGTGCTACTTGATGGAAATACATTATTTTTTTTCTTTGTTATTTTCTTTTGTTGCACCAACAGGTTTTTAGACTGGTTCAGAGTAGAGACCTGACTAATTGGTAACAGGCAAATAAGGTGTCAATCCAATCCATCTGTCTACGATAATCATGTCACAAAGAAAGAAAACTTTAGAGTGATTTTCATAATCCAAATTGTATTAATGACAAAACCACAATGACCATAACGAACAAGCCTATTGTACAGCTGTGGCAAAAAATGCGTGGTTTTATGCCTAGCCATCAATAAAATGATTAGTTGTCTTTGTGAGATTTTTATAATTTGTAAAATTTTATATGCCAAGTTTTATTAGAAATTGGTTGTAAATGACTGTACTGTAGTTATAAAAATTTCCAATGTCAGTAGTAAAAAATTCCAAGGCTTTGTTGAAATAAACCATAAAAGTTGTAAAAAATTTAATTATAGTGATAGATATTTGATTATCAAATTTCATTAACAACTTTGTGCAAACAAATTTTATTTTGGAAACCTTTTTGATAAAATGAATTTGTATATTAAAATCCATAATTTTCTCAAAATTCTATTTCTATAGCAAATTTTCTGAAATTTTTATTTCTAAAGAAATTTTCTAAATTTTCTTTATATGTTTGACAATTATCTTAAGATTTTCTGAAAATATTTTTATAAAATTGTCTAAAAATTTTATTTCTTATAGAAAATTTTCTAAAATTATTTCTATAGAATTTTTTCTGAAAATGTTTATTTCTATAGAAAATTTTTTCTAAATTTTATTTCTATAGTAAGATATTTCTAAAATTATTTATAGAAAATTTTCTAAAAATTTTATTCTATAGAATTTTTCTAAATTTTATTTCTATAGAGAATTTTTCTCGAAATTTTATTTCTATAGAAAATTCTGAAAAATTCTTATTTACTATGATAAAATTTTCATGAAAAATTATTATTTCTATAGAAAATTTTTGCACAATTTTCATTCTATAGAATTTTGTTTTCTATAGAAATATTGTTGCAAATATTTTTCTGAGAAATTTTTAGCACTTTGGTTAAATGATTAGTGTTAAGTAATAAAGTTTTTTTTCTGATTCAATTCACGAAATTATCGTATTCTATAATTTTTGTAATTGAAATTTTTCAATCATATCGGTTACACAATAATTAACAAAAGATAACTCGATTAAAAAAAGCTAATTAATTAAAAGAATTAAATAATGAACCAATAATGTATAGAGACACGGTTTCCAAGTAATCTACAAAATTTTTCCAAAAAACCTACCAAACAAAAAAATCTTATTTTGTCAAAAATTTTATTCTGTAGAAAAATTTTGTCCAAAGATTTTATTGCTTAATTTTTTTTTAATTTTATTGCTATAGAAAATTTTGTCAAAATGTTATGCTATGAAAATTTTATGCTATATACCAATTTTGTTGCTATAGAAATTTTTGTCAAAATTGTGTTGCTATAGAAAATTTTGTCAAAATTTTATTTCTTTAGAAAATTTTGTCAAAATTTTATTTCTTTAGAAAATTTTGTCAAACTTTTACTGCTATAGAAAATTTTGTCAAAATTTTGTTGCTATAGAAAATTTTGTCAAAATTTTGTTGCTATAGAAAATTTCTGTCAAAATTTTATTGCTTTAGAAATTTTGTTAAAATTAATTTTAAAAAAAATTATAAGAAATTTATTTATATACAAAATTTTATCAAAATTTTATTGCTATAGAGAATTTTGTCAAAATTTTATTTCTATACAAAATTTTGTCAAAGTTTTATTTCTATAGAAAATTTTGTTAAAATTTATTTTTATAGAAAATTTTATAAAAAATTTATTTATATACAAAATTTTATCCAAATTTTTGCTTATAGAAATTTTTAAAATTTGTCTTGAAATTTGTCAAAATTTGTTACTATAGAATTTTGCAAATTTTGTTACTATCGCAAATTTTGTCAAAATTTTATTTCTTTAGAAAATTTCTGTAAATTTTGTATTGCTATGTAGAAGTTTTGTCAAATTTTTGTTGCGCTAGTAGAAAATTTTGCCTAAATTTTGTTTTTCTATAACAAATTTTGTCAAAATTTTGTCTGCCTATAGAAAATTTTGTCAAAATTTTATTGCTTTAGAAAATTTTGTCAATATTTTATTTCTATAGAAAATTTTGTTAAAATTTATTTAAAAAAAAAAAAAAATTATAAAAAATTATTTATATACAAAATTTTATCAAAATTTTGTTGCTATAGAGAATTTTGTCAAAATTTTATGCTATATAGAAAATTTTGTCAAAATTTTATTTCTATAGAAAATTTTGTTAAAATTTATAAAACAAATTATTTATATACAAATGTTTTATCAAAATTTTATTGCTATAGAGAATTTTGTTCAAAATTTTATTTCTATACAAAATTTTGTCAAAGTTTTATTTCTATAGAAAATTTGTTAAAATTTATTTTATAGGAAATTATAAAAAAAAAAAAAAAAAGAAAAAAAAAATATATTTTTAATCGAAAAATTTATTATTCAGAAATTTTACTGCTATAAGAAATTTTAGTCACAATTCGTTTACTATGAACATTGTTTGTTCAAAAATTGTTGTTCTATAGCGAGAATTTGTTGTCAGAATTTTTTTCTATAACAACTTTTGTCCAAAATTTTATTTCTTTTAGAAAATTTTGTATAACATTTTTATTGCTATAGAAGTTTTTGTCAAAAATTTTGCTTGCTATAGGAAAATTTGTTGCTCCACCCTAGACCCCACTATTTTTGTAAAATTTCATTGCTTAGCAAATTTGCAAACGAATAAAGTTTTTTTCTATAAACAAATTTTGTTTAAACAAATCATTTATTAAAAGTTTGCCTATCAAGAATCAAAATATTTGCATCAAGAAGTTTTGTGCTATTGCTTGTTGTGGAATTGTAAAGTTTATCTAGAATTGAAATATTTATTAGAATTTAAATTATAATAATTATCAATATCTATAGATTCTGTCATTTTATTCTATACATTTTTTAGGTTTATCCATACTTGTAAAATTTTAGAACTTTAAATTTATAAAGTTATTGTTGGCAATTTTTTCAAATTGTTTACATATAAATTAACTTTGTTACATAGAATTTGTAAAAATTTTACTACAAAATTGTAATTTTATTTCTATCGTCAATTTTAGCAAAATTCTCAATTTTTTCGAAAATTTTGCCTTATTGTTCTATACATGTAACTTGATGAGAATTTGTCAAAATTTTATTGCTTATAGAAAATTTTGTCAAAATTTTATTTCTATAGAAAATTTTGAAAATTATTAAAAAAAAAATTATAAAACAACATTATTTATATACAAAACTGTTTACTCAATAATTTTGTTGCTATAGAGATTTTGTCAAAATTTATTCTATAGAAAATTTGTCAAAGTTTTTATTTCTACTAGAAATATGTTGTTAAATTTATTTTTATAGAAAAATTTTATAAAAAATTTATTTATATACAAAATTTATCAAAATTTTATTGCCATATAAGAAATTTTGTTACTATAGAAATTTTTGTCAAAATTGGTGTGCGTATAGCAAATTTTGTCAAAATTTTATTTCTTTAGAAAATTTGTCAAAATTTTATATCTTTAGAAAATTGTCAAAATTTTATTGCTATAGAAAGTTTTGTCAAAATTTTGTTGCTATAGAAAATTTTGATAAATTTTGTTGCTATAGAAAATTTTGTCAAAATTTTATTGCTTTAGAAAATTTTGTCAAAATTTTATTTCTATAGAAAATTTTGTTAAAATTTAATAAAACAAATTATTTATATACAAAGTTTTATCAAAATTTTATGCTTATAGAGAATTTTTGTCAAAAATTTTGTGCTGATGGGATGATTTTGTCAAAGTTTATTTCTGTAGAAAATTTTGTTAAAATTTATTTTTATAGAAAATTTTATAAAAAATTTTTTATATACAAAATTTTTATCAAAGTCTTTATTCTATAGAAATTTTTGTCAAAATTTTGTACTATACGAAATTTTGTCAAAATTTTGTTGTTATAAGATTTTTGTCAAATGTTATTGCTCTGTTGGTTAAGCTACACTTGTAGTTTATCATTGCATGGCTTTAAGCTGAGATCAAAAACAAAAAAAAAAATTTATGCATAGAAAATTTTGTCAAAATTTTATTGCTTTAGAAAAATAAGGTTCACAAATTTATTACTATATAAAAATATGCAGTCAAATTTTGTTTCTATAAATTTTTTTATTTTATTTCGTTGTAAGTACCTCTAGTTGGACGAGGAAATATTCTGTAGAAATCTACCGAAACATCAAAGAATCCTATCTATTAATAATTCTACTATTTTTGGTAAAATTTTACCAGCTGTCTATCCTATCCTAATTATAATAAATCTACTATTTTTGGTAAAATTTTACCAGCTGTGGCAACCATGATAGGGAAACTAATTACTCCTGAACAATTTTTTGGTAATATTTTTTTAATTTGATTAAAATTTTAATTGGAATAATTTTTTTTATTAGAAATACAAAAATTGCAATCATTTGCGAATTAATTTTATTTTTTAGTTGATTATGTTTTCAACTTTTTTAAGTGGAAATCTTTTGGTGATAGTTTTGCAGTGTAGTAGAACTGTGCACTTTATTTGTATTAACATTTTGTTGTCAATTTTTGTATTTCTAAGGACATTAAGAAAAAAATGAAAAAAAACCGATATTATTATGAATAAAAATTAAGTTGTTTGTAGAAATTTTTCCGATTTCTAGTTGTGAAATCTTTAATAATTTATTTTAATACATCGAACCACCTAAATACAAATCATTAAATCCAGCGAAGGTCTTCATATACATATTCCAATTTCCAATGCATAAAATAATTACATATTTTTTACTTATAATTTATATAAATATTAATGGATAATTTGTTACTAAGTGTTGATAATTAATATAATTATAAACACAATTTTAAGTCGATAGTTGACTTAAAGATCGACCCTTTTACTCTGTAGTAATTAAATCGAAATACATACAGTTTTTTTACGAATTGCGATAATAGCAAAATGTAAAAATAAAATCTACTTATAAAGTCAAATGGAGGGAAAACATGTCTAGCAAATGCATGAATCATAAGTTTTAATTCGCATCGTCTAATTGATATGGACTGGTATTTAATCCAAATGCCAACAGAGCTACCAAGACAGACGACGTCAGAAGGGGGCGAAGATAAGAAACCACTTGCATTTGATATCAAGGTGTGAATATTTATCGTGTGTTTTTCACTGCTTGTTTTGTTTTTTATTTTTTTGATTGCTTTATTAGTTTATTATATTTCCGTTTAATTTTTCATCCTCCTGGTCATGAATTTGAAACTCTGATTATAATGGATTTGCAGCCTTACTGTGGAAGTGATGCCCTGGCGATGATATGATATTTCCGTTAAGAGTTATAAAATGATATTTTGTATGTTATTGATTGTTGAGTTAATAGTACAATTAACAAAAAAATTAAAATGATCGAAATTTGTTTGAAAATTGTTATCAAGGTTTGGTATCAAAACAAACAAGAAGTGAAATAGCTGATAATTAGGTTGTTAGTAAAATGACATGACAATGGTGGAATACTACAATTTTAAGCACATAATGGAAACTTGTAAACGTTTATATTTTATATAAATTTTCAATGTACTGGAAGCACTGAAAATGAGTGCGTTGAGACAATCTCAACTCTCAAAAAGTTTACTTGCATCCAAAGATTTTTTTCTAATTTTAGGATTTTGGTATTGATTCCGGCAAAATGTGGCTGAAACGCTTATTTTCTTAATTACAAAAAAAAAAGATAAAAAAAAAAACTTTTAACCGAAGATGCAAAATCTTCAAAATAAGTATTACCCAGAAAAAAAAGAGATTCCAAAAAAGTAGTTTGGATCCCCAATCTGTGATCCGGAAGTAGTGCTAACTTGGATCATCTCCAATGAATTTAACATGGGCTTGTCATAGGGACGGAAGTACTCCTTTTTTGGTTCTTTGCATTGCTTTAGAAGTGTGCCTGGAAGTTAATTTTGAATGAAGAAATTAAAAAGATTGTTTTTAACAATTTTCTACTTTTTTTATCCATATGTTTTATTACACAATTATTTTCCTATTATCTAATTTTACAATTTGAAAAACTTTTTCGCTCCGACCAGGGTTGAGACCTGGGTTTGCTAGGCACCAATAACAGAACGCCTTAGCACACTCAGCCACTAACGCCATTGAACATAAAGCGTCGCAAAGGTCAATTCAAATATTTTGATTATGATCGTGTAATACGACACCAAGAATAACATTTTAATTGCTTCTCGAGATGTTCTTTATTAGTATGCAACGAAAAATAGAAGAAACGCAGGCTTCAAATCTCACCAGCGGCAATTTTTTTATCAAATATTTTTCTAAAAAAATTATTTTTTTATGTCATGCATCGTTTTTATTTTATATTTTCGGCATATATTTTCGTATAAATATATTTTTTCCATTAAAAATCAACAAAAAAATTAAAAATTCTCGTAATTTGCAAAACCTTCTCAAAAGAACTTCCATGGGAAGCTAAAAAGTCAAACGGCACAGGTTCAAATCCCAGCGGGAGATGAAATTATTTTTTGTATTATTTTTTATTTTTTTCTTATCTTTTTTTATTTTTTATTAGTTTTCTTTTTTTTGTAAAATTACGATTGTCCAAAATTTGGCCACTTAAAATAGCCTGATTGCTTCTTCACTTGTGCAAAAAAGGACTGCATCGGAAGTTGGAAAAAAATCGATGGGCGGATTACTGCGGAATGCGGCTTTAAAAAGAAATGTTTGTGGAACAAACTTCCATGTTTTTTTTTGCTGGGTAGCCTATATTTGAAGCTTTTCTGTCTTTAGTCATAAGATTCATAATATGAACACCTTATTGAACTGCATGGGGACGGGTCCTTATGGTTTCCATTCCATTTTGAGCATGCCCGAAATTTCCTGCAGGATAATGATCCACACGATTTTTTGAAATATCCCCTACCTCTGATTACTAGTGCACCTTTAATCTGCTTTATTCTGCTTGGTAGCTATTTTCGATGTGGTTGGCCATGCAGGCTGAAGTCCCTGTGAATTAGCTATAGGCCGAAATCTTAGGTCTCACGGATTGAAATGACCGCAGTGATTGATCCTCAAATAAACCTCAGTCTTCGGGGTGCAGGTGTAACCGTAGACTTACCTAACCTTGGATCTGAAATCTATTAATAAAATATACT
>PGFW01066763.1:5635-19836 GCA_003123925.1 Haematobia irritans | reverse complement strand
TAAAGAAGGAGACGAGATATAAAATAATACTTTCCAATGTCATTGGTCTATGTCTTAACTAAAGGCGTAGTTCATGGGGGTGGAATGAAGGGGATCATTGACAAATTTTCTATATAAATAAAATTTGCAAAAATTTTCTAATAGGCCGGCTATCATAATCAAAAACCTTTTTTCCCGGAAAGTTCAAGTGTGGCTTCATTGTTGGGTTTGAAAGAACTCGCCTGAATTTATTCTTATATTGGTTGATAGTTTGTGCTGCAAGTAGGGGATGCCTGATGAGGAGATGTGGGTAAATTCGAACCGTGCGTCCATGCCAAACCATCTTGGCAGTCTATAGGCGCTTTGCCCAAAATAAATTTTGACAATCATTCTTTTCGCTCTGTTGGTTAAGTACACTTGTAGTTTTATAGTCAATGTATGATTTTAAGCTGCAATAAAAAACAACAATGCTTAAATGAACAAAACACAAAACAATAACAAACAAAAACGAAGGGAAATTAAAATTTTGCCAAAAAAAATTCTATTAGAAAAAATTTTTGCAAAAAATTTCGCTAAATAGAAAATAACATTTTTTTACAAGAATTTTCAATTGAAAATAAAATTTTGACAAAATTATCTATAAAAATAAATTTTGGCAAAAATCCTATATAGAAATAAAATTTAGACACATTTTCTACCGATAAAAAAATCGATAATATAGGATGCGCATTCTTTTTTTTGCGACTAGAAGACATGTGTTTTGAAGTTCAATAAAATCCTGTTTTGTGACTATATCGTTTTAACAAAAATCAGAGATTTTGATCCCACATGACACATGTCTGTTTTGCCATATTTGTAAAGACTATTAGCAAATAAGGTTGATAAGACTTTCTCAAAATATTTTTGTCAATAGCTATGTGTAGCCATAAAATCTGATATCGACTCAAAAATGTCTACACAAAAGGTACCTAACTAATTCGCAGGGGTACTACGGTAGCTGACGCGGGTGAAAATGTATGTGAAAAAGTACTTTAGTAGTGCATTTTCGCATCCCTGCAGTTACGTACCCAGTGGCTCCATCCGAACGTGTCAATTTTCAAAAATGAAGAGTTAAAGAGTAGAGTAGTGTCGGACGAGTAGACTCAATGGATTGGCAATTAATGTCGGTTCATCGCCGAATAAATGTGGCCGACTGAAAGAAGTCATTGATTTATTTTGGGCTTGCCAAAAAGCCGTCGCTTCAATTGTATATATTGATAAAAATAGTTGTATACAAAATACCTTATGCATAATAAAAATTTTCTAGCACAGTGAGATATGTATGAATATTTTTTTTTAAAAGTTGAAGGCCCCCCCCCGAATTAAAATCCTGGCTACGGCCTTGGTCTTAACCCATCGAGGTCTAAAAAAATAATGGCGCATGGAACTAAAAGTAATGCCAATTGGTGTCCTTGACATGTAATGGAAATTATTCACTAATTGCTTCTTATTGGATCAGAGTGTGCTAAGAAATCGATTTAATCGTAATTTCATAAATTTTTAAGAGGAGTAAGGCTGTTACAGGTAATCTATGGGAAACTTGTTTTGGAAAAAAAGTAAAAAAAAGTTTTTTTCTCCTATTCATAATAGGTCGCAGACAATTTCTTCAGGGCAAATCAATGCCGGCTTTAGGCGATCAATTTGACGCAAGTTACCTCTTCGTACATCTTTATTAATTAAAATGTCGTATTAGTTTTTCTCACTTGAATAACGAAAGGACCGTTAATGGTGGCTGCCTCTGCCTTATGCCATTAAACCGGTCGCTCGTAGCGAAACGACGTTAGTACAGCTCTTTAAAGACTATGTTCATGGACACTTGTTCGATACTGTGCTTCTCTTTGATCGGTAGTTTTAACTTCTCGCACCAACCGAAACGAAGAAACATTCCGTAGATATTGCAATTGCGTGGAAATGCCGTCTCGGCAGCGCGTCAACCCTGCTCTACTACATAGTCAACCAATGTAATACAAATCCGTCAGCTAGGAAGGAAGTGATGCTCACAATGTCTGTTTAAGACTACCCGCTTGTAAACCTAGTTGGTAAATGTATACACCGCACACACTTTGTTTATTTTGCTTGTTTAATTCAGTTATTGGTATTATGTGTTTCTATTGAATTGAGATCAAGTTTCACTTCAGGTTTTGTTTTTTGAATTTTAACACTTCACTTAGCTCTCTGCCGCTTGCCTTTCGATATGTTTATTTAAAACTGAGCCTAAAAAGAATAAACGAACAAATTAAGATCGATTGAAATATTGCCCTTTTGACACTTCAATTGCAAAAATATTGACGAAAAAAACAGTATTCAATGGACCTGAGTAGTGAGAGACGGCAAATGGCGGAGAGCGGAGGCGACTTGCTTCGATGATGGAAATTAATAAATTAATGGTATAAAATTTTAAGCAAAAGAGAATAATTAATTAATTAATAATTAAATTTGAATTTATGCTTTAAATTAATTAAAAAACGGAGAACAAAATTCAAATTGCTATTGGCCAACTAATTATAGGATATTAATACCAAATTCAAATGCTAGATAATATTTCAAGAGAAGGGCAACACACAAAAGAAAATGTATACTTAAGCTTCGAAATTTAATTCAGATATGTGATTGTCCAATTCAAGATCAATATCCATTTGTCCAAAATAATGCCCAAAAATGTATCCAGTGGGCATACAAGGTAAGTTATTTTTCTTTGTGTAGACATAGGTATTCATCGTCTGCGTCTAATACGCACAGAAGCAGGGATAAGGAAAATGATGAACCCATCGCCTGCAAAGTTCCTCTGCTCCCGTATCTGGACGAAATAGCATGTGCAAGCAAATGGCATGGCAAGGCGATTCGTCTGTCCCAACGGCCACTTCTACGAAGGAGATCAACTGAAACGGTACGGACTATCATTGAGCATACCCCAGAAGAACGAACTGGCAAGATTCGGTACATTCCAGGCCAAGGGAAAATGTAGAAGTCCGGTGTAGTAACTAGTCACATGTCTGTTTGCAATATTGTGTAAAAGGACTATTGAGCAAATAAGGTGATAAAGTGACTTTTCATCAAAATTATTTTGTCAAAGCTAATTGTACCATAAATCTGATATCTGACTCAAAAATGTCTACAGCAAAAGGTACTAACGTCATTCGCAGGGGGTACTTACGGTACTGAACCGGGGGTGAAAATGTATTGAAAAACAGTACTTTTAGTACTGCTTTCCATCCCTGCAGTTATCTACGTGCTCAATACCGAAGCCCGTTCATTTTTTCAAAAAATGAAGCAAGAAAAGGGAAATCAAGGGGAGTCGACAGGAGGGGAGAGGTACACCGATTTAAGAAAGAAAGAAGAAGTAGAGTAAAGTGGCGAGAGTAGACGTCCAATGGATTGGCATTAATGTCGGTTCATGGCGCCGAATAAATGCTCGCCCGATCGAAGAAGTCATTGATTTATTTGCTGCCCAAAAAGCCCGTTGCATCAATTTAATAGTTATAAAAATATTGTATACATACCTATGCATAAATAAAAATTTTTCTACACATGAGATTGTATGAATATTTTTTTTTAAAGTTGAACCCCCCCGAATTAAAATCCTGGCTACGGCCTTGGTCTTAACCATGAGTCTAAAAATGATGCCATTGGACTAAAAAGGTAATGCCATTGTGTCCCTGACGATGTAATGAAAATTATTCAACTAATTGTTCTTATGGATCAAATGTGCTAAGAAATCGATTTAATCGTAATTTCATAATTTTTAGAGAGTAGGCTGTTACAGGTATCTATGGAAACTTGTTTGGAAAAAAAGTAAAAAAAAAGTTTTTTTCTCTTATTCATAATAGGTCCAGACATTTCTCAGGCAAATCAAAAATGCCGCGCTTTAGGCGATACAATTGACGCAGTTTACCTCTTCCGTCAATCTTTATTAATTTAAAAATGTCTTTAGTTTTCTCACTTGAATAACGAAAGGACCTTAATGTGGTGCCTCTTGCCTATCCCTTAACCGGTCGACTCGTACGAACACGTTCGTACAGCTCTTTAAAGACTATTCGTTCATGACATTGTTCGAACTTCCTCCCTTGATTGGTAGTTTTAACTTCTGCCACACCGAAACGAGAAACATTCGTAATTATTACAATTGCGTTGGAAATGGCCTCTCGCAGCGCGTCACGGGCTGTCCTTAAATAGTCAAAACTGTAATAAAATCCGTCACTAGGAGGAGAGTGGTCTCACAATGTCTGTTTTAGAGCTACCTTGTAACCTTTGTAAAATGTATACACACACACACTTTGTTTATTTTGCTTGTTTAATTTCAGTTATTGGTAATTTATTGTTTCCCTATTTGTAATTGAATCAATTTGCACGTTCAGGTTTTGTTTTTGATTTAAACATTCACTTAGCTCTCTGCCGCTTGCCTCTTTCGATATGTTTTTAGCAACTGAGCTAAAGAAAAATCAAAAAATAAGATCGATTGAAATATCTCCTGTTTGACACTTCAAATGCAAAACTTGACGAAAAACAGTAATTCAAGTGGACTGAGAGTGAGAGAGGCAAATGCAGAGACGAAGGCGACTTGTTCGATGATGTAAATTAATGAAATGAATGTATAAATTTTATAGCAAAGAGAATAATAATAAATTAATAATTAAATTTGAATTTATGGTTAATTAAATTAAAAAAAGGAGAACAAAATTCAAATTGCTATTGCCAACTATTATAGGATTTACCAATCCAAATTCAAATGCCCTAGATAATATTTCAAGAGCAAAAGCAAACCAAAAAAGATAATATATACTTAAGCTTCAAATTTAAATTCGATATGGTTGATTGTCCAAATTCAACGATGCAATATCCCATTTGTCCAAAATCCAAAAATGGTATCCAAGTCAAGAAGGTAAGTTATTTTTCTTCGTGGTAGACATAGTATTGCATCGTCTGCGTCTAATCCAGCAGAAGCAGGGATAAGGAATATGAAAGCCCATGGCCTGTCAAAGTTCCTCTGCTCGCGTAAATCTGGACCGGAATAGGATGCTGCCAGCAATTGGCATGGCAGGCATCGTATGGTCACCGGCCACTCTCTAGCGAACGAGATCAGACTTGAAAACGGTACGGGACAATCCAATTGAGCATACCCCAGAGACGAACTGGCAAAGATGCCAGGCCAAGGGAAATGTAGAAGTCTGGGTGTAGTAACGTAGTCACATTCGGAACCATAACTGGACCAATAGACATAAAATTTGGATTTTTTATTATTCTGCTGCGAAGGTAAACAGGACTAACTTTTTGTACTAGACGAGTGGCCACTCCAGCTTGTGTTCTTAACATCACACAGAGCAACCGAGGTAATCTGATTATACTGTCCCCCTGTACAACTTAACTACCCGGCCAAGACGCCAGTCGGTGGGCATATTTCGTTTCGTAAAAACTACGATTGATCATTTAGGGCCAAATTTTCCTTTTGAGCTTTCCATTTTTGTAGAACGAAATTATTAAGTTCAGATTTCCATCTGCCGGCAGAAACTCTTGAATAAATTTAATTTTACTCCACGATCCAATTAGAGCGTTTTATTTTCGAAGGAACTTCTCTAATTCTAGCCGGGTGATAGGAGCGAAGAATCCAACTAGAAAAATGAGCCAGGCGTGAGCGCTTGCCGAGATCATCTGAACTTCCTGATGGTGCAGCTAAGGTCGGAGAATTCATACATCTATAGAGGAAAGTTATGCAAATTCCCACAAAAGGTATGTCGGAATTTCTGACACATATTTTTTTTCAGATGCGTTTACAGGCTTTTTACCCGGCCTTCCCACAGCTCCCATATGAAGGAGCTGGCTGCGGTATAAAATGGCCACTCTATTTGTTGATACCCGTAACGAGAAACAATTTCATCACGTAGCTCACGAGGAAAACAACGTTTAAGGCTTATATTTAAGTTCTTTTGCAGCGCCAACAAAATTTTGGCCGTTGTCCGAATACATTTTGCGGAAAATCCTCTTCGCGAAACAAAACGAGTAAATGCGGCTATAAAATGCCTGTGTCGAGTAGGTCACAGACTGGATCCAAATGAACAGCTTTTGTTAGCGAAGCCAAATAAAAAAGACAGAATTGTATCCTTAGATCTTCGACACCCTCCTACCGTGGTGAATGGTTAGCATGCCCGCCTTGCATAACACACAAGGTCGTGGGTTCGATTCCGCTACAACAGAACACCAAAAAAGTTTTTTCAATGCGGTTCGACTTATCCACCTCAGTAATGCTGGTGACATTTCGAGGGTTCAAAAGCTTCTCTATAGTGGTTTCACTGGATGTGGAATCGCCGTTCGGACTCGGCTAATAAAAAAACGGAGGTTTCCTTCTCTTTGAGCTTAACATGGAATCGGGCAGCACTCAGTGGTAAGAAAGTGAAGTTCACCACTGTGTATCACAGTGGACGAATAGTTCCCTAAGTGAAGCCTGATTACATCGGGCCTGCACAATAACCTAACCTAACCTAATGTGAACGGGCCGCGTAGTCTACACCAAGCATGTGGCAAATGTTGTCCCTATCATTCTGGTAACTGGACCCAATTTATTTGGCCCTGGCGTAATGTACGTGAAACCACCATATCCTTGCACCGGTTTAATTCTGCCATTTATAAAGAATCTCGCCCCAATTTCACCTCGGTCTTTAATCGCTAGAGGTCACATGCCCCCAGCAAGTTTAGGTGATGTATAAACTCATTGTACCGTAAGTGTCATGTGACAAAGGCGGCCATTGGACTGAATGCTTGGTGTTTATTCTTTATTATACGATTGAGTGGTTGAAGTCACTACTTTATTCTAAACAATATTATTCCTTATATACTAAAATCGTTAAAACTAGCTAAAATGCCAAATATTCTACAGTAGATAAGCAAATATCTATACAGCTGAAATAAGTAATATTTATGGCCACCAGTGTGCACCCATTGCCTGGTTATCAGCTAACGGCTACACATGTAATGCGGTATTTCATTTTATTATGCCTTAAACGCAAGATAGTGATCGCTTATAAATCCTACACATTCTGCGGTCCGGCCACATATCAATTTTATGTAACCAAATATGATTCCTATCGAAAACTAACAGAGATACTCATGTTTTTTTAATAATTATACTTTACGCCCTAAATTCTTAAAGGTTAGCACATCAAATAATAAACTGTGTCGCGGTCTGGCTTCTTCTGCTGCCCAATGAAGCATTATTCTTCTATTTTATTCTCCTTCGTTGAGCAAACTGCACATGGATTTAAGCCGGAACAGTTCCGTAAACTGCACCAAACTCTGCCTTCCGTTGCACTCCGTGCGGTGAACCTCGGGGCGTTGCTCACTTGGGCGGTGGAATATTGCTTCACCTCGCTTTTTATTGATATCATGCCTGTGGATATGTTTCTCTTTCAGAACAACAGCTCCCTCCGTTACTTCATCCCGAGCCTACAACCGTCGCATCTAACCTCTCATGTAAGGGCCAAAATCTTCTCCCTGTAAAAGATAAGAAAGAAACATTAAGAATTCTCTCCAAAAAGTCTCAGACAGCTGTTGACGGCCTTTGTGGACCTATACAACGTTTCTCTTCGTTGAAAGTGGAGCAGACACTTCAGACATGGCTCTCTTCTACGGCTTGCGTAACCAGCTAATCAGTTGCGGGGAGTAGTACCACAAACTTCTGGCTTTTGTAGGCCTCTTTTTTTCGTAATGACGACTCATTTTGGATCTATATTCCTATAGACCAATTGTACGGATTGATATCAGTGCTCCTTACTAACGAGTATGAACTCATCTGGATCTATTCTATAAACAAATAGTAGGTGTTCGGGTGTTTGGGGCGCCTTCCCATCTGGAGCAATGATTCCTCGCGCAATGGCTTCTTTCTTGGGTAATCGATGTAGCTTACATGTACATTTTGTCATTAGAGTTTGGCCTCAATTTGTTTCGCAATTTCTCTAGCCATCCTTATAGCCTCCATTGATCTCCCATCTCCCTAAGAATTTGTGCCCCCAGATCGTCGTAACAGATCCTCCATAAGCTCAAAGAGTCCAGAGCCTTCCTCAGAATCCCAAATCGGCAACCACCATAATATATTTGCAATTCTAGATGAGATTCCAAAAATCAGCAAGATGCTTGCTCTTCCAACGTTCCCGGGACAATTGTCTAATTCACGTTGGCGTTTCACACATCTATCTTTCAAGTCTCCAGACTTGCCACTGGAACCATCCTCTCTCAAATCCTATTCTCAGATTTCGGTTCATTAACTGCTTTACATTAGCATGCATCCCTAGCAATCTAATCCTCCAAAAATTAATTGTTTTATTTACCGCCTGTAAAGAACAGTTTGATTTACCTGCACACAGAACGGGGTTTCCCTAATGAACACCAAGTGTCAGGATTTACCGTTGAATCGTACCGCGGATGAAAGGGAAACTCAATCCGGCTCGAAGGACAAAAAAGTAAAGAAAATAATAATAACTTCTTCACGATTGAGTGGTTTGAGTCAGCTAATTTATTCTAAAAATATCCATCCTTTTATACTAATCTTAAACCTAGCTTAGCAAATCTAAATATTTCTAAAGTAATAGATAAGCAAATAATTATACAGCACTGATAAGTGCTGTATAAGTAATATTTTATGCCCGTACGCATTCAACTCCATTGCGCATGCGTTATCAGCTACGGCTACACCATGTAATGCGTTTTCCATTTTAATTATGCCTTAAGCTATCTATCTAAATACACATATCACGGATGGATGATCCAATCAAACCTATTAAAGTGGAAACTTTTTGTCTGCAAAATTATGAAGGAAATAGACCTTTAAAAATAGACAGATTGTTTAGATTTCTAAACATGCACCATCCGTGATATGTGTGATTTAGGATAGATAAGGCTTAAGGCAATAATAAAATCGAAAACGGCATTACAATGTGTAGCCGTAAAAGCTGATAAACGCCGCATGTGGTTGACATGCGTGCCATAAATATTACTTATTAGCAGCACTTATAGTGCTGTGATAATTATTTTGCTTAATCTTACTTAGAATGAGTTTAGATTTGTAGCTAGTTTAAGATTTAGTAAAAAGGATGGATATTTTTTAGAATAAATTAGTGACTCACAACCACTCCAATGTGTAAGAAGCTTATTATTATTTCTTTACGATTTTTGGTCCTTCGAGCGGATTGAGTTTTCCCTCATCCGCGTATATTCAAAAAACGGTTAAAATCCTAGCACACCTTTGTCGTTTCAATTTAGGGAACCCGTTCTGTGTGCGAGCGGTAAATAACTCGTTCTTTTACAGGGGTAAAATAACCAACAAACTTATTGGAGGTTACGATTGCATAGGATGCATCTAAGTAAAGAGGTAATGTGAACCGAATCTGAAATAGGATTTGGAGAGGAGGTTCCCAGTGGCAAACTCGGGAGACTTGAAGATAGATTGATGTGAAAAGCCCAACGATGACATTAGATCAATTTTTCCGACGAACTGTTGAAGAGCAAGCATTGCTCTGGATTTGGAATTTCTACTAAATTGCCAAAATATAAGGGTTGGTTGGCCGAGTTTTGGAATTCCTGAGGAGTTGCTTGGACTCTTTGAGCTTATGGAGGATCCTGTACGACGATCTAGAAGGGCACAAATTCTTAGGACATGGAGATCAAGTGAGGCTAAGGATGGCTTAAGAGAAATGCGGAAACCATCAATGAAAAGGACAAAACTCGAATGGACAAGAACTGCTAATGTGAAGTCTACTAATACCAAAGAAACGAAGCCATTGGCGCAGAGATCATGCTCCAATGGAAGGAGCCCCAACACCGAACCTACTATTTGGGTCTATAGGAATAGATCAGATGAGTCATACTCGATTAGAAGGAGCCCTGATATCAATCCTACAATTTGGGTCTATAGGAATAGATCCAAAGAGTCGTCATTACGAAAAAGAGCCTACAAAAAGCAGAAGTTTTGTGGTACTGACTGCCGCCCGCAACTGATGTATCTGCTGCTACGCAAGCCGTAAGAAGCATCCGATGAGCAGCCGATGCTGAAGTGTCTGCTCCACTTTCAACCGAAGAAAACGTGTAGGATCCACAAAAGGCGTCAAAGCTGCTGAGATTTTGGGAGAATCTCTTAATGTTTCTTTCTTATCTTTACAGGGAGAAGATTTGGCCTCTGAGAGTTTAGATGACGTGTAGGCTCGGGAAGTAGACGGAGGAGCTGTTGTTTCTGAAAGAGCAACATATCCAAGGCATGAGTATCCAATAAAAAAGCGAGGGAAGCAATTATCCACCGCCCAAGTGAGCAAGCGAGGTTCACCGCCGGAGTGCAACGAAGGGCAGAGTTGGTGCGTTTTACGGAACTGTTCGCTAATCATGGGTGCAGTTTGCTCAACGAAGGAATAAATAGAAGGAACATAATGCTTCATTGGCGCAGGCAGAAGAAAGCCAGACCGGACACAAGTTTGATTATTTGATGTGCTACGCTTTAAGAATTTAGCGTAAAGTATAATTATTAAAAAAATGAGTATTCTGTTTAGTTTCGATAGGTAATCATATTTGGTATAAATGTATCATGTGGCCGACCGCAGAATGTTTAGATTTATAAGCATGCACTATCTGCGTTTAAGGCATAATAAAATGAAAACGCATTACATGTGTAGCCGTAGCTGATAACGCAGCAATGTGGTGCACATGCGTGGCCATAAATATTACTTATTCAGCTGTATAAGTATTTGCTTATCTTTACTTTAGAATATTTGGATTTTAGCTAGTTTAAGATTTAGTATATAAGGATGAATATTGTTTAGAATAAATTAGTGACTTACAACCACTCAATCGTATAAGAAGTTATTATTATAAACACCAAGTCATTCGTGCCAATGGCCGCCTTGGTTCTACAATGGCACTTACGTACAATGAGTTTATACATCACCTAACTCTGCATGGGGGATTGCAATTGACTCTAGCGACAATTAGACTCGAGTGTTGGATTATTCGGGCGAAGATTCTTATAAAGGCCAGAATTAACCGGTGCAAGGAATGCGTGGGTTCACGTCAATTACGCCAGGGCCAAATAATGGGTCCGTTACCAGATGATAGGACAACATTTGCCACATCTGGTGTAGACTACGCAGGCCCGTTCGACATTAGGTTAGGTTAGGTTATGTGGCAGCCCGATGTATCAGGCTCACTTAGACTATTCAGTCCACTGTGATACACAAGTGGTGAACTTCACTCTTACCACTGAGTGCTGCCCGATTCCATGTTAAGCTCAATGAGAAGGAACCTCCTTTTTATAGCCGAGTCCGAACGGCGTTCCACATTCCAGTGAAACCATTAGAGAAGGCTTTGAAACCCTCAAAATGTCACCAGCATTAACTGGGTGGAATAATCCACCGCTGAAAAAACTTTTGGTGTTCGTGTTGTAGCAGGAATCGAACCCACGACCTTGTGTATGCAAGGCGGGCATGCTAACCATTGCACCACGGGTAGAGGGTGTCGAATATCTAAGGGATACATTTGTCTTTTTATTTGCTTCGTAACAAAAGCGGTTCATTTGGATCCAGTCTGTGACCTATCGACACAGGCATTTTTAGCCGCATTTACTCGTTTTGTTTCGCGAAGAGGATTTTCACGCAAAATGTATTCGGACAACGGCAGAAATTTTGTTGGCGCTGCAAAAGAATTAAATATAAGCCTTAAACGTGTTATCCTCTGAGCTACGTGATGAAATTGTTTCTCGTTACGGGTATCAACAAATAGAGTGGCATTTTATACCGGCAGCAGCTCCTCATATGGGAGGGCTGTGGGAGGCCGGCGTAAAAAGCTGTAAACGCATCTGAAGAAAATATGTGTCAAATCGACAACCTTTGGGAATTTGCACTAAACTTTCCTCTATAGAATGTATGAATTCTCGACCTTTAGCTGCGCCATCAGGAAGTCAAGATGACTCTCGAAGCGCTCACGCCTGCTCATTTTCTAGTTGATCTTCGCTCCTATCACCGTAGAATTAGAAGAAAGTTCCTTCGAAAATCGCTCTAAATGGATCGGTGGAGTAAATTAAAATTATTCAAGAGTTTCTGCCGCAGATGGAAAATCTGAACTTAATAATCGTTTCAAATGGAAAGCTCAAAAGAAAAATTTGGCCCTAAATGATCACGTAGTTTTACGAAACGAAACTATTTGTCCCACCGACTGGCGTCTTGGCCGGGTAGTTAAGTTGTACAGGGGACAGGATAATCAGATACGGTTGTGGATGTTAGAACACAAGCTGGAGTGGCCACTCGTCTAGTACAAAAGTTAGTCCTTTTACCTCGAGCAGAATAATAAAAAACTCCAAATTATGTCTATGGTCCAGTATGGTTCGAATGTGACTAGTTACTACACCCCCAGACTTCTACTAATTTCCCTTGGCCTGGCATCTTGCCAGTTCGTCTCTGGGTATGCTCAATGATGTCCGTACCGTTCAGTTGATCTCGTTCGTAGAGTGCCGGTTGGCCATACGAATGCCTGCCATGCCATTGCTTGCACATGCTATTCGGTCCAGATACGGAGCAGAGAACTTTGCAGGCCATGGGTTTCATATTCCTTATCCCTGCTCTGTGGTATTAGACGCAGACGATGAATACCTATGTCTACCACGAAGAAAAATAACTTACCTTTTGCACTGGATACCATTTTTGGCATTTTTTGGACAAATGGATATTGATCTTGAATTGGACAATCAACATATCTGAATTTAAATTTGAAGCTTAAGTATATATTTATCTTTTGGTTTGCTTCTCTTGAAATATTATCTAGCATTTGAATTTGGATTAAATCCTATAATAGTTGGCCCAATAGCAATTTGAATTGTTCTCCTTTTTTAATTTAATTAACATAAATTCAATTTAATTATTAATTAATTAATTATTCTCTTTTGCATAAATTTATACCATTCATTTATTAATTTACATCATCGAACAAGTCGCCTTCGCTCTCTGCCATTTGCCTCTCTCACTCTCAGTCCATTGAATACTGTTTTTTCGTCAAGTTTTGCATTGAAGTGTCAAAAGGGATATTTCAATCGATCTTAATTTGTTGTTTTTCTTTTTAGCTCAGTTGTAAAAACATATCGAAGAGGCAAGCGGCAGAGAGCTAAGTGAAGTTTAAATCAAAAACAAAACCTGAACGTGAAATTGATCTCAATTACAAATAGAAACAATAAATACCAATAACTGAATTAAACAAGCAAAATAAACAAAAGTGTGTGTGGTGTATACATTTTACAAAGGTTACAAGGTAGCTAAACAGACATTGTGAGACCACTTCCTCCTAGTGACGGATTTTATTACATTTTGACTATTATAGACAGGTTGACGCGCTGCCGAGAGGCATTTCCAACGCAATTGCTAATAATTACGAATGTTTCTCGTTTCGGTGTGGCAGAAGTTAAAACTACCAATCAAGGAAGACAGTTCGAACAATGTCATGAAGCGAATAGATCTTTAAAGAGCCTGTACGAACGTGTTCGTACGAGTCGACCCGGTAAGGGATAGGCAAGAGGCACCACATTAAGGTCCTTTCGTTATTCAAGTGAGAAAACTAAAGACATTTTTAATTAATAAAGATGACGAAGAGGTAACTGCGTCAATTGATCGCCTAAAGCCGGCATTTGATTTGCCTGAGAAATTGTCTGGACCTATTATGAATAAGAGAAAAAAACTTTTTTTTTACTTTTTTATCCAAACAAGTTTCCATAGATACCTGTAACAGCCTACTCTCTAAAAATTATGAAATTACGATTAAATCGATTTCTTAGCACATTTGATCCATAAGAACAATTAGTTGAATAATTTCCATTACATGTCAGGACACATGGCATTACTTTTAGTTCCATGGCATCATTTTTAGACTCATGGTTAAGACCAAGGCCGTAGCGCAGGATTTTAAAGTTCGGGGGTTCAACTTTAAAAAAAAATATTCATACAATCTCATGTGTAGAAAATCTTTTTATTTATGCATAGGTATGTATACAATATTTTTATAATATTAAATTGAGCAACGGGCTTTTGGGCAGCAAATAAATCAATGACTTCTTCAGTCGGGACATTTATTCGGCCGATGAAACCGACATTCAATGCCAAATCCTTGCAGTTCTACTCTCGCCACTACTCTACTCTTTAATCTCTTCATTTTTTGGAAAAATGAACGTTTCG